>JABUQX010054932.1:0-17500 GCA_015478945.1 Trachelipus rathkii
AGCAGTATATATATATATATATATATATATATATATAGCAAAGTTATAACATATATAGTTATGAGTTATATATATATATATATATATATATATATATATATATATATATATATATATATATATATATATATATATATATATATATATATATATATATATATATATACCAGTAGAATTAAAATACAGGCCAATAAGAAAACATATAACTTAATAATAAATTTTGATATCCCACCCCCCCATACATATCTGAAACAGTGTCACATAACTATGCCCCAAACCTTTCTCCTCTTTCACAGTGTAACAAGTTGATATTGGCAGATTTTAATGCACATCACCCTACATTTCTCAATACCCACCCACATACACAAATGATTACATATATAAATGATTACACTCACTCAGTATACTCAACAACTGAAATCAACCTACATAAAGACCTCCTAAACAGAACCAGAATCTGACATCACTTTCTGTTCCCCTCAAATTTGTCACTATTACATGGCAAACCTTTCAAACTCTCTCCTCAGATTTTACAATACTTATCATAATTCAACACAAACACCCAAATTACACATCATTTAAAAAAAAAAAAAAATTGATGCTACTGCCAATACCAATCCTGGAATTTCAGCAAATACCAATACTTCCTATTAATTTGTTATATTGTAAATTTTTTATGTATGAAAAAGACCACCTATCAATTATATTTTATAAACTTCTCGAACGGAAGTTTCAAGAACATTAACATAGTTACATTAACATAGTGATATGTCCTGGAATGCCCCATATATACGGTATATATATATATATATATATATATATATATATATATATATATATATATATATATATATATATATATATATATATATATATATATATATATATATATATATATATATATATATATATATATATATATATAGTTGAGAAAAGCTTAAATCGCTAGATGTATATTTAAGGCATTACTTTTATATATATATATATATATATATATATATATATATTATATATATATATATATATATATATATATATATATATATATATATATATATATATATATATATATATATATATATATATATATATATATATATACCGGTATATATACCTCTAAGTACAAAATTCTTTTGTTTTTCTTTTTGAGTTGTGCTTCCAAGTATATTTTTGCTTCCATATCTGAAAAGTTGATATATATATATATATATAAATATCAACATTATATATATATATATATATATATATATATATATATATATATATATATATATATATATATATATATATATATATATATATATATATATATATATATATCATCACCACCCACCTTCTTTCCAACACTTGGGTAAGCATGCACTGGAACAGAAAAGTAGTAGAAGAATATGAGGCAAGTCGAAAAGAAAGCTCAGCCTTGCCACCGCATCACAATGGCATGTCGTCAATGTAGGGTTTATCCCTTGGCCCAGGTGGGCCACAACCATGCCCCTTTACAAAACCCTGCCATTCACTCCTATTACGCACCTTTCTACTCGTCTCTGCCAAACTCTCATTCCTCTCATTCAGGCATTCCTTTACTGACTCAATCCACTTTTTCTTCAGTCTCCAAGCCGGTTGACTCTCAGCACACTCACCACTATATATCCACTTAACCAACCGACTATCATTTATCCTTCCCACATGACCAAACCATCTCTTATACTTTCAATTATTCTCTCATTTACTACTCCTACTACACGACACTTCTCCCAAATGCGTTCATTCCTCATTTTATCAATTCTTCTCACACCTAACATGCCCCTAAAATTGTCCATCTGAACACATTGTACTTTAGATCTATACCTCTTATTCCAGACCATAGTTTCACTACTGTACATTAACATAGGTAACAACATAACCTCATGTAAGAATAGACCCTAGCTCACTCAAGACTTAGTCCCTTCACATCCACCAAGGATTTAATTGCACCAGCCACCATCCTACCATTCACAACTTTCCTGCTACGCACTGCATCATCCATTCAACGTAACATCACACTGAGGACTGTCCTCACTCACAACTATAACCTTACTTTTATCTATGGTATGTTTACTTTCAATCCTCTCCTTTAACACATCCTGCCAAATACCTCTACCAATCCTCTTAAACTCTCTTCATATTCGCCACACAAAACCAAAATCATTTTCATATAATAGGTAGGGCACCCTCCACTCTCTTCTATTCTTCATCGTTCTAATACCATCCCCTGCCAACCCCACCTCTAATTCTTTCATAACCCCATCCATATAGAAATTGAATAACCAAGGAGACATAACACATCCCTTCCTCACTCTGTTATTAATATTAAACCAATCACTTTCAACATTCATTCTTACACACGCTTCACTATCGTCATACATACCTTTGATTCCATTCAGAAGCCTACCACCAACACCAACTATCACTAACACCTTCCATAGAGCTTCCCTATTAATCCTATCATATGCCTGTTGCAAATCCATAAAACCTAAATATAATTTATTCTTCTTCTCTCATTTTCTCAATCATTTGTTTCAACTAGGGGGACGAAGGGGGGATTTTGTCCCCCTTCTGTCCCCCATGGGCTCGGGCCCCCTAAAAACATTTCCAGTAGAGGGCTCGAGGCCCCTAGAAACTTTTCCAGTAGGGGGCTCGAGCCGATGGGGACAAATTCCCCCATCTTTCCCCTAAAGGCCCCGACAACTGATATCTATGCGGTCTACTCTAGGGGGCTCATTAGTATATATATATATATATATATATATATATATATATATATATATATATATATATATATATATATATATATATATATATATATATATATATATATATTCAAAACAGCTTGTACGCGAATATATATATATATATATATATATATATATATATATATATATATTCAAAACAGTAATTTTTAATTTTAACCAGGATGCAAGATTCCATGAAAACAGCAGAATTTTCTACTGTTTCTCAAAATTTCTACTGATCACATTCTAGAATTATGCTATATATATATATATATATATATATATATATATATATATATATATATATATATATATATATATATATATATATATATATATATATATATATATATATATATATTTTTATATATATATATATTATCGTATATAATCGTATATAATATACCCCACTCATCACTAACAAAATAACAAACCTCAATACCCAAATCACCAACCTCATGACCACCAACACCACCAATAAGTTTTCAGAATACTTACAATCCAACATCCTACATATTTATAATAAGAAAACCTGGCAAGTCATCAAAAAACTAAATAACTCTCGAAACAACCCCCCTCCCTCCCACGAATCCCCCTCCTTACCTGATAACTCCCTCCCTTCTCCAAAACAACAATCAAACCAACTAGCAAAACATTATGCTAACATTTCTCATAAACCAACCCACCCCAATAACAGGAAAATAAAAAACTACTCAGAAAACTTCCCTTAGACCACAACCCCCACCCCCTTTTACAACTGAAAGGATAGCAGAAACCATCAAAACCCTCAAAAATTCTCCAGCCACATGACCAGACTCAATCTCTAACCTACATCTAAAACACCTGGGTGAAAAAGCACTTTTAATTATCACTGAAATCTGTAACAAATCCTGGCAACTTAATTATATACCCTCAATCTGGAAACAAGCATTCATACTCCCAAAACTCAAGCCTAAAAAAGACCCCAACTCCCCCTCCTCTTACCACCCAATTTCTCTCCTCTCCTCCATTAGTAAACTACTGGAGAAACTAATATTAAAACAAAATCTCCCCCTCTCATCACCCTCCCAGATTTCCAACATAGCTTTAAAAGCAACCACTCCACAACTACAGCCCTCACCTTCCTCACGCAACACATCATCAATGGCTTTAATTAATCCCCATCCCATAGATCCATTCTCACAGCAGTCAACATCAACAAAGCCTTTGACACTGTCCCCACATTTGATCTTATTCAAAAAATCCTTCAATTCCCCCTAGAAAATAACGACAAAAAATGGCTTTCTAATTTTCTCACTAACTGTTTTGCTGAGGTTCTCCACAAAAACAACCTCTCCCACTCTATTAAATTACAAAACGGCGTCCCACAGGACGCCATTCTCTCTCCTTTCCTCTTCAACCTTTTCACAGCAGACCTGCCCCCCATCCCTACCCACCAATCCACCAAACTTATCACATACGCAGATATCAGCCTCATTTCTCAACATCCAGACGTAAATATAGCCACTCATCACACCCAAGAATACCTACAACAATTAGAAACTTGGCTATTCTCCAATAGAATGTCTGCTTCCCCCCTCAAGTCTTCCATCACACTCCTAACCACAGACCGCCACCAATCTTCACTCCACCCAGTAGTTTTCCTAAACAACATCCCCCTCCCCCTAAACAAAACTCCAAAAATATTAGGTCTTACCTATGACACACCCATGACGTTCTCCCCCACATCGACCAAATCACCTCATCAACCCAAAGGAAACTAAACACCCTCCAAACCCTTTCCCAAAACAACTTTAGTGACAGGAAACACACCCTTCCCACCACTTATAAACAACTCAGAACAAACATAAACTATGCTTCCCCCGCATGGTTTCCCGCACTGTCAAAATCTAACTCGACAAAATTACAAATCACACAAAACACCGCCCTTAGAATTATCACTGGATGCACTAAAACAACCCCATCCAACATCTATATGACAAGACTTACATCCTTCCCATCTGGAGATGGTGGGGAATCAATTCTACCAGAAAACCCTAAATCCAACCCACCTATGTCACCAAATATTCTCCAACCCCTCCCGACACAGACTAAAATCCCCACCCTCCTCACCAGCTAAATTCTAAAATAACATCTACAACATTATTCCCCCTCCCCCTCCCAATAGGTCATGGCTTACACATATCCACACTCAACTAACCAACACGTACCTACAAAACCACCCCAATAACAATTTACTAAACTCCCCCTCCCCAAAAATTTCCCCTATAAAAGAAACACGGTCTGGAAGAGGTCAAATTGACCTCGCCTGGAGCAGATCAGGTCTTCACCCAAAACTCTTATAATATAAATATAGATCCAAACTAGACAATGTTACCTCCCCCACTTGCCCCAGATGTCACATTTCCCAGGACAGAATGGAGCACCTATTTCTGGGGTCCACCGCTCTCGACGCCCCCCTACCGACTTCTCTATATCTTCCCTTCTCGACCTGTGGAACCGCCCAAGAGCGGTGGCTGGCTTCCTGGAAGCAGTGTGGCCCTCCAATTGAGTTGGGCCAAGGGCAGAAGTATATATACGGTATATATATATATATATATATATATATATATATATATATATATATATATATATATATATATATATATATATATATATATATAAATATATATTTTTTATATATATATATGCAAATAAATTCTTTTTATCAATGACCATATTTCTACTTACCAATCAATAGAAATACAGGTCAATAAAAATACATACCAATCAATCTTTATATCCCCCCATCCTAATCTTGACAGAGTCTACACAATTATTTTTCAAACCAATCTCCTCTAACACAATATAACAACCTGATATTTGCTGGTTATTTCAACGCACATCACCATACATGGCTCACCACCTAAACACCTAACCAAGAGTAAATACACTCATAAATAATTCACATTCTCTTAGTATTCTTAATAACAGAAACCAATCTACACAAGTACCTTCACAACATAAGCAGAACACAACTTCCTCTGACAATTTTACTGAAAATCACCTACTGAGGGCAATTTTTTGTGTCTGTTCAGGTAGCCAGATCAAGATTCGAACACTTGCTCTCGAGAGAATAATTATGAGCTTAATAATATATTAATTAATATACAGTACTTATTAATTTAAAGTAGTAAAACATTTCTTTTAAAGATGATAAATAAAAAATAATAGGCCTCCAAATTTCATATTTATAACATTTGTCTATTTGGATGTAATTACCAAATATATATAGCATTACCAGCCAATTTTTGTGAAACATGTGTTCAAGATATCTTTAAAAATTAAGGTCTTCAAAATTCATATTTACTCACAGATACCTTTTTTTTAATAGGCTTACCGTATATAAGCTTATGATATTGAAACTATTTTTATTTTTCCAGTACTTCAGAGTGTGGGGTATGGAGGCAAAGTCCTGTAGACAAATAAATGTTCATGCACCATGCATTTTTATTTATCACTAAAAAAATTTATAAATGTTATTTCCTAATGATCTAGTAAAAATAATTTTAATATAAAAATAATCCATCCTATAACGCAAATGGTTTAAGTTGATTATCATGTACGGTACCTTTTGTGCTATACATTTTTAGTATTAGGGTACTGTTTTTAAGTTTTCTTTGTATATTATTTATTCTGTATGTTAGGCCTGTAAAATGCAAACATTTCTCGATAATACTAAAAAAAAATATAATATAGAAAAAATGCTTACATTAAAATAGAAATAAAAGGTAAAACTATTTTCCACTTTAAAATGTACAACAGAACTGTTATCTCCGAAGTAAAAACAACAACAATGGCAGACTTCAATGTTTGTATGACGTCACGATAAATATTTTTTTAAATTTCTTAAAAATATTCCTGATTATTATACTTTTTTACAAAATAAAAAATAAAACTATTTTAATTATCTTATTTAGTTAATTATTAATAAAAAGAACAATCTTAAGCGTTAAATTTTTTTAATTCGTGGAATTCGTGGGGGGGTAGGAAAATATTTGTCAAGAATGGCTATATAAAATGGGAACATAATAATAATAATAATAATAATAATAATAATAATAAAATAATAATAATAATAATAATAATAATAATAATAACACACACACACACACACACACACACACACACACACACAATAATAATAATGAAAACAAGTTATATATATATATATATACATACATATATATATATATATATATATATTGTTGTTATTGTTATATATATATATATATATATATATATATATATATATATATATATATATATATATATAGATATATATAAAGAAGAAGAAGATATATATATATAAATATATATATATATATATATATATATATATATATATATATATATATATATATATATATATATATATATACGGCCAGCCTCTGGTGAAATGAGCCACAATCCATATCTCAAAACTACAATAGCGAAAAAGAATACATTGTTGGAATCCTGGTAAAAGTTAACAGAGAAAACTAAAAAAAAAAAAAAAAAGAAAAAAAAAATCATATCTCGAAAACTACAAAAGCTACAGCGAAATGAAATACATTTTTGGTCCTTTAAAATTTTGGTTAGAAAATGTAAAAAAAAAAAATTAAACATAAAATTGGCTATTTTTTTGGGGGTGCTGGGACATAGTATATATATATATTATTTGTAAAGGTAAGTATTACACGGCAATTTAGGGGGCTCGAGCTGACAGGGGGGGACGTTTTCCATACCCCGTAGGGGAGGGGCGGAGGAACCCCCGCGACACCCAAATACCAAAGAGCGGGGGTTCCGGAGACCCTCCTCGGAGTGGGGGAATTAGTCCTACCCTGTAGTCTCTGGAAGGCCGAGAGACCCCTGACTCCTGCTCCCTCGGTGCGTATGGTATACCCTTGTAGTTATAAAAAAAGCAAAATTTAATAGAAAGTCTATTTATTTTAACGAGTAACCAATAAAAGGTCTCTAAATAGGCTCTCTAATCATATTACTATAATTAGTTTAAAAAATAATTTTTTTTTTTTTACATTTTCTCAACTAAATTTTACAAAGATTCCAAAAATGTATTCATTTTTGCTGCTTTTTTTTTTTTTGAGATATATTTTTTTGTTTTTTTTTTTACATTTCCAGGACCAGCATTCCAGCAATGTATTCCGTTTTACTGTAGCATTAATAGTTTTTAAGATACATATGACGGCTAATCCAGACGCTTATATATATAGTATATATATATATATATATATATATATATATATATATATATATTATATATATATATATATATATATATATATATATATATATATATATATATATATATATATATATATATATATATATATGGCCAGCCTCTAGAAGTATGAGCCACAATCCATATCTCAAAACTACAACAGCTACCGCGAAAGGAATACATTGCTGGAATCCTGGCAAAATTTTTTACCGAGGAAACTGTAAAAAAAAAAAAAAAAAAATAATAATTTTGAAAACTACAAAAGCTACAGGGAAATGAAATACATTTTTGGAATCCTTGTCAAATTTTAGTTAGGAAAATATATAAAAAAAAAAAATTTAAAAACATAAAATTGGCTATTTTTTGGGAGGGGGTGCTGGGACATAGTGTATATATATATTATTTGTAAAGGTATTACACGGCAATTTAGGGGGCTCGAGCCGACGGGGAACACAGGGGGGGGCGTTTTCCATACCCCGTAGGGGAGGGGCGGAGGAACCCCCGCGACACCCAAATACCAAAATTCCACAGAATCGAGGTGGCAGGAAAGAATGAAGCACCGCAGCGAACTAGCCTGGAGTTACCAATATCCACACAAAACTCGCGCGCAGACACAGCACCCCTAGTGTAACGAGGGCGTCGTAAAGGTGGTGGTATGCGAGTGACAAGTTACATCGAACACCTGCCGCTGCGGTACCTATAGAAAAAGAGATAAAGCCCCAAACATCGCGCCGCAAAAGATAGAGGGTCAAGTGAACTGGAAAGTACGGAACAGTTTATAAGTCTTTTGGCTTTTGACTCGACCCTGTCCAAAAGCCAGGTGAGACCAGAGCCCCCTCAGATATGAGAGCAGTACTCCATACAAGGGCGGATGAGAAACTTGTATAGCTGGAGTAACTGAGAAGAGGAAAAAATCTCGCAGTCTAAACAGAACTCCCAATTCCTTTGAGGCCGCCCTAGCAACCGTTGTGATGTGAGGTTTCCAAGACATTTTTTTGTTTATGTTAAGACCAAGGATGTTTTTATTGTCAACAGGTGAGACAAGAGAACCGTCGAAAGAGATAGGAAAGTTGGAAGGTGTTTTAGAGAGTTAGATTTGTAGAAGTTGAGTTTTTAAAGAATTAAATTTCACAAGGTTGAGGCGACCCCACCCGGAAATCCTATCCAGATCATCGAGAATAGAATCGGAAAGATTAAGACTAGAGGCAATTCTAGAAGTAAAAGAGGGAGCAGAATTGAAATGAGTTGAAGAATGTGTTGGACTTGTGCGCGCTTCCAACACTGAGGGAAAGTGTTAGTTTTGAGACCTAGAGAATATAGTTGAAACAGGGTTGGGTCAGCATGGGAGGCACATTCCTTCGTACTTGGGAGGAACGCCATCCGTCCACCCGCCTCTAACGTTCATAGATTTCAGGAGTCCATGCACACGATCAAATGTAATCACAGGCAAAGGCATAGGACACCTGAGAGGAGAAGGAGGAGGAAGAGGAATGCCAGAATCGTCCAGGGTTGAGTTAGAGGAAAATAGGAGACCAAAGAGATTGGCCTTTTCAGTTGGAGAATTAGCAACAGAACCGTCAGGTCGAATAAGAGGAGGAAAGGCAGATTTTGGCAAGAGGCCAGAAATATTTTTCAGTAGGAAAACCTAGAAGGTTAGCGCCCTTTCGTTTGATGAAAGCCCGCTTTGCTCGTCGAAGAGTATCCCTGCAACGATTTCTAGCTGAATGAAAATTAGCAAGAGTGATAGGAGAACGAGAATTTTTCCACTCCCGATACGCACTGTCTCTAGCCTGAATGGCCAGAGAACAAGCACGATCGAACCATGGATTATGAGGAGAGAAAGATTTAGTCGAAGAAGGAATGAACCTGATCATCCCATCAACGATTACAGCTCCCACCTTATCGGCAGAAACCGAAGCGTCACCAGAGTCAAAGCAGTCATTCCGATTATAGTTAGCGTAGAAGCGACGCAAGGCAACCCAATCGGCCCGATTAAAGTGCCAGAAAAAACGCGTAGAGCAGGATGGAGCTGTTGGAGAGAAAGTATTAAAATTAAGAGATATAAGGTTGTGGTCAGATTTACCAATAGGAGCGAAGGTGGTGTATTTATAGAGAGAAGGACTAGTGGTGAAACATAGGTCAAGGGTGTTCAAGAATTGGTTGGGACGATCCGGAAGGTGTGTGGGTTCTATAATTAATTGCTACAGGTCGTTGAGAATGCTGAATGATTCGGCCTCCTCCCCACCTAAATCAGTATGAGAGGACCCAACCATTCAGTGTTGTGTACATTGAAATCCCCCAAATAGAGGACCTCAATATTTGGATGAGAAGATATAACAGTCTCGTGAGAAGTTGTAAGATATTCAAAAAAAGTTAAAAGAAAGGTTAAGAGGGCCCTGTATATTTTATTTATTTATTTATTTTATTTTATATATATATATATATATATATATATATATATATATATATATATATATATATATATATATATATATATATATATATATATATATATATATATATATATATATATATATATATATATATATATATATATATATATATATATATATATATATATTATAAAAGGATTTTTTAGCTTGACTGGGTTGGTCAATTGGCTATCAACATTCAAAGAAAGTCTAACAAAATGTAACGGACTAAAAAGTAACGGAACTTATTTGGTGCGTTACATGAAAGAAAAAGTAATGATCTATCTATCTCTCTCTCTCTCTCTCTCTCTCTCTCTCTCTCTCTCTCTCTCTCTCTCTCTCTCTCTCTCTCTCTCTCTCTATATATATATATATATATATATATATATATATATATATATATATATATATATATATATATATATATATATATTTTATATATATATATATATATATATATATATATATATATATATATATATATAATATGAGCATCCTTTTCGACAAATGTTTGATTTAATTATAATTAAATTTGAATATTTTATTTCCTTATGGAGAGTATTGTAATTGATTGGTATCCCATTAGGCAAAAGTTCCATTTCAACGGTTGTGTTATCTCAAGACTTTATACATAAAATACTTTGAAAATATAGTTGAAAATAAAGCTACCAAAGATTTAAGTTTAGAGCATGTGTTGATTCATTATAGGGTCATAATTGATTCATTTCAGGGTTCGTGATTTTCTGGATTTTTTGAGAAAAAAATAATTTTTTTTTTTTATTTATTTATTTATTTATTTTTTTTTATTTATTTATTTATTTATTTATTTTTTCTAGAATTTTTTGAGATTCGTGACGTTCTGCGGAATATAATTTCTAGACAAACTTTTTTTAAGTTCGATATAATATTATTTTTTATCAGGAAGGATTAGTAACTATGAAATGAAAAAAAAAATGTTTATATTAAATTTTACTTTGGTTAGCTATAAACATTTATAAAATAGGGCCTAGGCGCTGCATCCAACAGATGGGCCTATCGAGACTCCCATTCAATTAAAAATTTAAAATATATTAAAGATTTCATAATATATATAGTTTTATTTCTATTGAAGTTAAATCATTTAAATATACAAAAAATAAATAAATAAATAAATAAATAAATTAAAAAATATAAAAAAAAAAAAAAAAATCATGATTTTTGGATCAAAAAATCAAGTGAAAAAATCAGTTGATTAATATCAATTGATTTTTTTCCGTGCCATCCCCGATTCATATATATATATATATATATATATATATATATATATATATATATATATATATATATATATATATATATATATATATATATATATATATATAGAAAATATCTATATATACTATATATTTATATATATATATATATATATATATATATATATATATATATATATATATATATATATATATATATATATATATATATTTGAAAAAGACTTATTTTCAATCTATTTTGCCCCCCCCCCAAACGAAAATTCTGCGTATGCCCTTGAGCACTGTATCGTATGTCGTAATTGGTATCCCATTATGAATAGAGTTCCATTTCAACTGTTGTGTCTTTTTTTGGGCCTTTATATTGTGGTTTTATTCCTTTGGAAATAAAATTTGAACTAGTGCTACACATATGTTTAATTGTTTAATTTTACAGTATATATATATATATATATATATATATTTTATATATATATATATATATATATATATATATATATATATATATATATATATATATATATATATATATATATATATATATATATATATATATATATATATATATATATATATATATATATATATCAGCCTTTAGAAGAGGACCAACCCTTATCTCAAAACAACAATAGCTACCTGTATATAATACATTTTTTGAATGTTGGTGAAATTTTAGTTAGAAATGTGAAAAATTAAAGGCAATGAAGGTTAGGGAAGGAATACATTTTTGAATGCTGGCAAAATTTTAGTTAAAAAAATAAATAAAAAAATTTGTTAATAGTTAGAGTAATATGAGGAGGAAGCCTATTTATCTCTATGGATAATTTTTTTTTTTTAACCAAAGAATACCCCAAGGGTATACCGCACCGATGGCAGGAATCGGGGTCTCTCGGTGGCATGGGTAGGACTATTCCCCCTCCGGGAAGGGTCTCCGGAACCCCCGCTCTTGGTATTGCGTCGCGGGGGTTCCTCCGCCCCTTCCCTACGGGGTATGGAAACGTCCCCTGTGTTCCCCCGTCGGCTCGAGCCCCCTACATTGCCGTGTAATACCTTTACAAATAATATATATATACTATGTCCCCTGCTCCTAAAAAAAAAAAAAAAAAATAGCCAATATTCATTTTATTTATTTATTTATTTATTTATTTTTTACATTTTCCTAACTAAAATTTTACAAGGATTCCAAAAATGTATTCCTTTTTGCTGTAGCTATTGTAGTTTTTAAGATATGATTTTTTTTTTTTTTACATTTTCCGCACTAAAATGTTACCAGGATTCCAACAATTTTTTTCTTTTCCTGTTTCTATTTTTTTTTGATATATGTTTTATTTTTAAAAAAAATTTTTTTTTAAAAAAATATAAAAATATATATATATATATATATATATATATATATATATATATATATATATATATATATATTTATTAAATATATATATATATATATATATATATATATATATATATATATATATATATATATATATATCCCATTATGAATAGAGTTCCATTTCAACTGTTGTGTCTTTTTTTGGGCCCTTATATTGTGCTTTTAGTCCTTTGAAAATAAAATTGGAACGTGCTACAATATATTGGTATCCCATTATGAATAGAGTTCCATTTCAACTGTTGTGTCTTTATTTTTGGGCCCTTATATTGTGCTTTTAGTTCTTTGAAAATAAAATTGGAACTAGTGCTACAAATGTTTAATTTTATACAGCATATATATATATATATATATATATATATATATATATATATATATATATATATATATATATATATATATATATATATTTTTATATATATATATATATATATATATATATATATATATATATATATATATGGTCAGCGTCTGGATTAGCCGTCATATATATCTTAAAAACTATTAATGCTACAGTAAAACGGAATACATTGGTGGAATGCTGGTCCAATGCTGGCCCAGAAAATGTATAAAAAAAAAAAAAAAAAAAAATAAAAAAAAATTATATCTCAAAAAAAAAATAGCTACATGAAAAGGAATACATTTTTGGAATCCTCGTAAAATTTTGGATAGGAAAATGTAAAAAATAAAAAAAAAAATTATTGTTAATAATTATAGTAATATGATTAGAAGGCCTATTTAGAGACCTTTTATTGGTTTCTCGTTAAAATAAAGACTTTCTATTAATTTTTTTTTTTTATTAAAGAATACCCAAGGGTATACCGCCCCGATGGCAGGAGTCGGGGTCTCTCGGCCTTCCGGGGAACTACGGGGTAGGATTATTTCCCCCCCTCCGGGGAGGGTCCCCGAACCCCGCTCTTGGTATTTGGGTGTCGTGGGGTTCGGGTTCCTACGGGGTATGGAAAACATCCCCCCCTATGTTCCCCGTCGGCTCGAGCCCCCTAGTGTGCCGTATAAAGCAAAATTTTTTTTATTTTTTTTACATTTTCCTATGTGAAATTTTACGAGGATTCCAAAAATGTATTTTTTTTTTTTTTTTTTTTTTTTTTTTTTTTTTTTTTTTTTTTTTTTTTTTTTTTTTTTTTTTTTACATTTTCTGGACCAGCATTGGACCAGCATTCCGCCAATGTATTCCGTTTTACTGTAGCATTAATAGTTTTTAAGATACATATGACGGCTAATCCAGACGCTGGCCTATATATATCAGCCTTTAGAAGAGGACCAACCCTTATCTCAAAAACAACAATAGCTACCTGGAAAAGGAATACATTTTTTGAATGCTGGTGAAATTTTAGTTCGGAAAATGTGAAAAAAAAATCTAAAAAGCTACAATAGCTACAGGGAAAAGGAATACATTTTTGGAATGCTGGCAAAATTTTAGTTAAAAAAAAATAAATAAAAAAAAATTTGTTAATAGTTAGAGTAATATGAGGAGGAAGCCTATTTATCTCTATGGAGCATAAATAACCTTTTTTTTTAACTAAAGAATACCCCAAGGGTATACCGCACCGATGGCAGGAGTCGGGGTCTCTCGGCCTTCCGGGGAACTACGGGGTAGGACTAATTCCCCCCCTCCGGGGAGGGTCTCCGAACCCCCTGCTCTTGGTATTTGGGTGTCGCGGGGGTGCCCTCCCCTACGGGGTATGGAAAAACGTCCCCCTTGTGTTCCCGTCGGCTCGAGCCCCCACATTGCCGTGTAATACCTTTACAAAAAAAAAATATATATATACTATGTTCCTGCTCCTAAAAAAAAAAAAAAAATAGCCAATATTCATTTTATTTATTTATTTATTTATTTATTTTTTACATTTTCCTAACTAAAATTTTACAAGGATTCCAAAAATGTATTCCTTTTTGCTGTAGCTATTGTAGTTTTTGAGATATGATTTTTTTTTTTTTACATTTTCCGCACTAAAATGTTACCAGAATTCCAACAATGTATTCCTTTTCCCTGTATCTATTGTAGGTTTTGAGATATGAGTTGTAGTTTTAAACCAAAAGTTGGTTTTAAACCAATTATAACCATATATATATATATATATATATATATATATATATATATATATATATATATATATATATATATATATTTATATATATATATATATATATATATATATATATATATATATATATATATATATATATATATATATATATATATATATATATATATATATATCCCATTATGAATAGAGTTCCATTTCAACTGTTGTGTCTTTTTTTGGGCCCTTATATTGTGCTTTTAGTCCTTTGAAAATAAAATTGGAACTAGTGCTACAATATATTGGTATCCCATTATGAATAGAGTTCCATTTCAACTGTTGTGTCTTTTTTTGGGCCCTTATATTGTGCTTTTAGTTCTTTGAAAATAAAATTGGAACTAGTGCTACAAATGTTTAATTTTATACAGCATATATATATATATATATATATATATATATATATATATATATATATATATATATATATATATATATATATATATATATATATATATATATATATATATATATATATATATATATATATATATATATATATATATATATATATATATCAGCCTTTAGAAGAGGACCAACCCTTATCTCAAAAACAACAATAGCTACCTGGAAAAGGAATACATTTTTTGAATGCTGGTGAAATTTTAGTTCGGAAAATGTGAAAAAAAAATATAAAAATCTAAGCTACAGGGAAAAGGAATACATTTTTGGAATGCTGGCAAAATTTTAGTTAAAAAAAAATAAATAAAAAAAAATTTGTTAATAGTTAGAGTAACATGAGGAGGAAGCCTATTTATCTCTATGGAGCATAAATAACCTTTTTTTTAACTAAAGAATACCCCAAGGGTATACCGCACCGATGGCAGGAGTCGGGGTCTCTCGGCCTTCCGGGGAACTACGGGGTAGGACTAATTCCCCCCGCTCCGGGGATTTGGGTGTCTCGGAACCCCCGCCCTCCCTACAGGGTATGGAAAACGTCCCCCCTGTGTTCCCCGTCTGCTCGAGCCCCCTAATTGCCGTAGTTTATTAGATTTTTTTTCTCCAAAAATATATTTCTTTTCCCTGTAGCTATTGTAGTTTATATATATATATATATATATATATATATATATATATATATATATATATATATATATATATATATATATATATATATATATATATATATATATATATATATATATATATATATATATATATATATATATATATATATATATATATATATTGAACTTTTGGTGTTAATAATACTGAAGTTAAAAGAATATTTTCCACCAGAGTAGAGGAAAAACCAGTTCATTATTAGGATTAATGGGCAACATGATACGATACATGGCGTTTGAAAGTGTGCAATTAAAGGAATGTGGTGAAAATTGATAAAGGAAGTCAGTCCTTTACCATTGCAATTAAATTCATGAAAGAAGAATGATCAAAGTGGTTAATTCTGTCATCAGAAAATTGGAAAGAGAATGGATAAGACTGTGTGAAGAGGCTACTTGCTTGATATATCCTTAAATACTACGAGTTCAAAAGATCATTGATACTTGTAATAGCTATTGCTTAAGAAGAATGATAAGGCAGTTTGACTGCATGAAAGAGATTGCAAAGTGTTAGGGGCAGCAAAAGGGTTGACAACTTTAAAAAAATTCGACTTTACATGTCAAGAAGAGAAATATGTTTGGAACCACCCAAGATTTTCAATGCTTATTTCAAGCAAGCAACTGGGGTGATGGATTGTAGTTCCGATGACTACTTAGAACATCCAACCTCTTTTAAACTTGTTTAATGACAGAATCAGTGTAATTCTTACTATATAGAAAATACGAAGCCTATTAAGAGAAAAGTGAAGTTTGAGTTGTGATTTTGAAGATTGTTAAATAGATAGGTGACGGAACTGAGTTTTTGAGTCATTGAAAACAATAGCTTTCTCTTTGCTTCAACTAAGATACGATGATGATTAGATGTCAGTTGCACCATAGCCAACCTCCTAGCATTGATTATTGCTGTTGAGAAGGTTGTCTTCAAACTGAAATGAGTAATGTGGTTCCATCTCATCATATCTCGGCATAATTGTGGACAAACGAAATGACAGATGGAAGATCACTGATAAAGGATGTAAAAAAAACTTTTTAATAAAACAGAATCCAGAGGACCACCACTGCAGATAGATTTAAAGGATGACCGGTGGCCGTCTACAGCAGCTGCTATAGAACAACTGGAAAGGAAGTCATAGAGAGTGATATTTACCAAAAGAGGAAAAGATTAGAAATTAATTTTTTGTGCAAACTATCGAAAGTTTTCGAAATGTACAACGTCAAATAGCACAAGACCAAGAGCAGA
>JABUQX010054932.1:25000-33501 GCA_015478945.1 Trachelipus rathkii
TCGGAGTCCAGGTCTCGGATTCAAATCCTGAGTCTCTGACTCGGAGCCCGGAATCGTGGATTCCGAAGTGTAGGAATCACGAAGTCAGGAATATGTTATGTGAATCGAAATATGATTTGAAATTCTTTTGGAACCGGAATCGGAAAACATTATTCTATATGATTAGAACCGGTTTTTGAACCGGATTACATTATAAACCGATTTAGGAGACTTAGAAATTTATAGATATAAATTGTCATATAAATTTTATAATAATCCTATTTGAAACCTAATATAAAAATAACATCTAAATTTCTGAATATTATTATTATTATTATTATTATTATTATTATTATTATTATTATTATTATTATTATTATTATTATTATTATTATTATAGAAAAAGAGTATTGCAATTAAATTAGTGTCTGAAACTATTAAAGAGGATGTATCAGGGTAGATGGCGAATAGCTCAGGAGAGAGAGAGAGAGAGAGAGAGAGAGGGAGAGGGGGAGAGAGGGGGGAAGGGAGAGAGAGAGAGAGAGAGAGAGAGAGAGAGAGAGAGAGAGAGAGAGAGAGAGAGAGAGAGAGAGAGAGAGAGAGAGAGAGAGAGAGAGAGAGAGAGAGAGAGAGAGAGAGAGAGAGAGAGAGAGAGAGAGAGAGAGAGAGAGAGAGAGAGAGAGAGAGAGAGAGAGAGAGAGAGAGAGAGAGAGAGAGAGAGAGAGAGAGAGAGAGAGAGAGAGAGAGAGAGAGAGAGAGAGAGAGAGAGAGAGAGAGAGAGAGAGAGAGAGAGAGAGAGAGAGAGAGAGAGAGAGAGAGAGAGAGAGAGAGAGAGCTCGGGAACAGAAATTAGGCTGGTGGTTCTCTAGGTAGGTTCGGGGGAGCCGAATGGTTCTGCGGAAAGGTTCTGGGGTTTCGCGAGATAGCGTTTCTTTTAAACATTTAATAAAAAAAAAATATTTGGGTGTATGTGATGTTTACTTAGTACAAGTAGAAGAGTCCATAGGCGTTGCTGGACTATTAATTTTACTTGTACTTTTTAATAAGATTTGAAGGTAAAAATTTAAGATTTGCTTTCTTTTTGAATTGCATTTATAATAATTTTACGAAAACGTGCGTTGTAAACTTTTGAAAAATGTAATGTATTCAGCGATGGAGCAAAAGCAATGTTAGGAAAAGGGGTTGGCGTTGGAGCACGAATCAAGATTATTGCAATAAAATACCTTCTTCACAGATATGGATTAGCAACAAGAATAATTTCAGCTATAAATTAAATAGTTTAAGACGAAGTAACATTCTCAATTTGGTTACATCTCGCCCAATGCAGTACACAAATTTGTAAGTTCTTAAGAGAATATATTTACATTCTGCTTCCAAATGTATTATTACTATTTTTACTTAAATATCTAATTTCTACCTCCCCTCCTCCAAAAAATTGAGTTCATCGTAGTTAATGATAATATATGTATTACAACATACTGGATACTTCAGTATATATGCGGAATTAATTTTTCAATATTAAACAAAATTTTAAAGGATATTACATTTTAAATATATATATAATATATACTAGGTAATATAGGGATAGGTAATATATATATATATATATACTGTGCATATACATACATACTATATTCAGTATATATGCAGAATTAATTTTTAATATATAAACTAAAAATATTAAAATATATTATATATGATAATTATAATATATATATATATATCTATATATATATATATATATATAAGAAATTCTAGAATAAGATTGTTAACTTACCAAAATTCGTTGAACATATGTTTCGGCTTGTCAATAATATTCGAAAGATGAATGCTTTAATTAGTTTAAATGCCTAAAACGTTTTTTCTTCTCATTGCCATGAGATTTATTAACTCATTCTATCAAATCAAGATCACGACATTTTCATTTTTCAATCTTAATAAAGCCAATGCCATTTAGCCTTGTTTGTCTATATGTTCCTAAGAAAAGTGTTTTATTAACTTGAGCTTGAAAACGACTTTCATTCTATTGCCAAATGTTACTGTAGCGTCTAAATACAACTGAAACTGCTGTACACAATCCTTGGAAGCTATTTGTCTAAGCAGCTGTTTCTAAGAATATAATAGTTTGCTAATGGCTTTATTTAGTTACCATATTTTTTCATTTTCATCTTGTTCACATTAAAATGCTTTGAAGGTGATTCATTGTTCATAAACCGAAAGATAATTCTAATCCTATTTTTTCTACCATTTTTGTAGCCTTTTCTTTGCGACTTTTCATTTCGTAGCTCTGCTATTGCTGCAGAAGGAAGAAATGAAAAATACTCATTAACATTGTTCATGAAATTGAAACGAGTATCTGTTCATTTAATATATCAAGAGATTTAATGAAAACCCTAATTCTAAAGGCTTTCAATAGTTAAATAATTCTTTCAATAATGAATAAAAAAAAACTCAATCAAAAAACTTTTTAATCTGTATTTGACGTTTTGGAAGTAATTTTTACTTCAATGTTCCAGTGAGTGCTAACTCCGTAGTTTTCCTCTCACTACATCTTCAAATTTGTGTCTTAGCTCACATATATTTGATTTTGCTTGTCCCAATAGTTAAGTTGCTTTCTGAAGATCCCATGTTTTCCAATATTTTTTATACAAACTTAATGATTTCCAATACTTTACTTTGAAACACAGAGACAGAGAAGAACTCTAAATTTTTTCTAACTGCTGCCAGAGACAAAGGGTCTCGTTTCTTTTCACTTGACTTCTTTCATTAATACTCACTTGAAAAAGAACTGCGTAATAACTTTTGAAATTGTTTTTTATTGCTAGTAAGGAATCATACTGGATGACCACCTAGTTGGACAATTTTTTTTAGTGTTTGTCATGCATTCGTTATTTGTTGAATAGCTGTTAATTCCTTACCGAGCTGTACCAGAACTGAAATTCACTTTTATTTTTGATTTTGTTTTACATATGTAATGATTAAAATTAAGAATTAGATACAATATAGTTTAATGAATTAAATTAAATTATGAGCTGCACAATGAATGTAATTTCTGCATTTGGAACAATTTTCTAAATAAGACCTGAAGTCTGAACTATTTTCCTTCGCATATGTTGCTCTCTCATCTATGCCTTGATTGGCATTTTTTTCTAATTTAGATGTGTTTTATTGGTTATCTAATACCTTAATTATTTGTTTTTTCAAAGTTTTCGGCACTGTTTCTCTGTTATGGTTTAAAACGCCAAAAAAATTTCTTCAGGAGGTGCAAGTTTTCTTAAGGCCACTCCCAATTTTCCACCCCCTAAAAATGGACTAGAAATTCTGCATTTCAGCCGATTTTGACCTTATAATCACCAAACTGTAGCATATTTTGCTCCTTTTCAAGCACGTTATTTATGCTATGTTGATGTTGTTTATCCTTTCCCATTTCGATGACTAGACACTTCATTTTTCAAAACTCATTTTAAAAACCTATTCCCATTTCTGCATCTAGAATTTTTTCCAAAAAGACTTCAAACTTGAGATATACATAGATAGGTCCATTACCTACAATAGTCACTATTGTAGTAGTCGATTTTTTTGAATTTTGGACTCAGCTTTTGTACAAATTCCAAACTCACTTTTTTTGGATTTTTGAATGAAAACTTGCGATAACTTTTTCCTGTTCGATGGCGGAATGGATGAAACTTTCAGTGCATATGTAGTCGGGGGAGAGGCATCTTTTTTACTTATAATTTTTTGTATATTTCTAAATATAGGTTTGGATTTGTTCTTGAAACAAAAATTAAAAAAAAAAAAATGTTTGAAATTTTTAAAAATTTTCTTTTTGAGTATACAAAAAAGAATTATCTAAGTAAAATAAGATGTTCATCTCGCCTGACTATACAAGCCTTGAAAATTTTTGATGTTTGACGTAATAAGTAGAAAAAAAATATATATCAGTTTTTCATTTTTCCACAAAATTCAAATTTTGAAAAAGTGAAATATTTGGATATTTTAATTTATACTTTCCTGATCAAACATCAAATTCAGGGCTTTATAGTCGGGCGAGATGCATTCTTTTTTAACTTATATATTAATATATATATATATATATATATTATTATATATAATATATTATACTATATCTTATATATATATATATATATAATATATATATATATTATATTATATAAGATATATATAATATATATATTTTATTGCGTAAATTATGTATTTTTCATATTTCATTGTTTATTTCGTTGTTTGCTATTCGCATTATGGCCCTTTACTGCGTGGGCCCCCCCGCGCGGTCTGCGGGGCTCGTTAGTTACGTCCCTGGTCGTCGTCAAGGTAGAGTGGATGGAAGAAGGTCGTATTGCTTTCACTTCTGCCAAAGACGTACTCGCGTACGCCACTCTCCTTGTCCACCCACAGGACTCTGCAGCAACACGCGTTCAGGTTGATGCCTCCGATTTCGTGGTCGGAGACGTCCTGCGGTCAGACACCTGAATGCTCTTGGTCTCCTCTTGCCATTCTTCTTCGAAAGCTCACAGCCTGTCTGAACCCGCACATGCGATTCGCAGAGAACTGCGGCTAATCAAACACTTCAGATACTTTCTGGGAGGCCGGAATTTCACATTCTCATCCGATCACCTTTGCCTGGCCATCTCGCAATGAACGTCAACTTGCCGGAGAAGAAATAGTCATTGATATGTTTCCGCAGTTTTACGACAGACATCCGTCACGTCCCAGGTACGGATAATCTCACGGCTGATGAACTTTCACTCGAGATTACCTAACAGCAGCGATGGTCTCCATCGAAGACAAGTTATGTTCAGTAGGAGGGAAATGGCCATCAGATGTCTCCAAGTAGGTGATGTCTAATGATCACCTTTTTGGTTGCAGCACGTTTGAGTGCTTTATCGGCTCCTTCATTCCATGGGATGAGCCCGAGAGACCGCCACTTTTTTTTCATGTACGGAGAAAGCAGATTAACTACTGGAGTGCGGATGTCAAAGGAGTTTCATGTCAAACAATTTTATAGAAGAATAACATGAAGTCCAAGAAAATGGCATACTTGCCCTTCGTCTCCAGGTTTAGGATCCTGTTCACTTCCACCAATCCAGCCGTAAATCTGGAGGAGCTGGAAGAGGTGTGCGATTCAATTTTGCCCGGACACACAGCCCAGTCCAACTCTCTAAGGACCATTGGTGTAACCAGGCATTGTACCTACATATAAATCTCGGTGGGATGCGAAGGAAACTTTAAAAAAAAGTCAGACTTTTCTGTTTTGGTTACATATGATGGTCATAAGCATAAAACAGGTCGGTGAATTGTTAAAAGTTATATGCACGACGGTACATAAGGAAAAGAGAAAAGGTAACTAGGGAAATACGGGATGGAATAACGAAAATAGAAGACAAAACATATAAACAAACGTTGAAGGTAGGATTCTGCAAACACCTAAGCATCTGTTCGACAAAGACTTCTTTCAGGAGGGAAGTTCAAGAATTATCATGAAAGATGCAATGGATTGTTTAGCTTTATTTACAGGTCTCTAGTGCTACTGTAATAGATTAATTATACTTTTATGTTACCTTTGGAATAATGTTTCCTCTTATTCTATATTCTTAATTTTTTAAATGGATTTCCCCCCTCAATTTTCAATTCATTAATCTATGAAAATGAAAATATAGTACATGTATGCGCTTCAATGTGAAGATTTTTAAATAATTTCCAATATAAAAAATATAACATACATTCAAGCTTCAATTCAGTGTGACTGTTCTACTCTGAAGAGTCATTCAACTAAAGTATATTTTTACATCTAAAACAGATTCCATTTATTTTTCAGCATAAAAATTTGCTAATTAAAAACAGAAGAAAAGTTTTAATCTCGATAAGATTTTAGTTTTTGAACTTTGTTGTAGAAACCTCAGGTTCTCTGTATAAATCTCTAAAATAAAATCTTTTTTAAACATTCAGAAACTAAAATTATTTTTCGTTTTAAGAATAATTATTAATTCAACAGCTAACAAAACTCTCTCGTTACTATTTTCAGTTTATTCTAGCATTATATTTTGAAGAATGTTGTACAACGTTGTTGCGAAACTACTAAAATAAAAATTTTCATAAACTGATAGTCATTACACCCACTCCTTGAATAGGGATTTGTCCCTGAGGCGGTAGTGTTAAAACTATTATAAAGGAAAATTAATATATCAATTTTCTTAAAAAAATTTAATATTTTTTTTTTTAAAGAAATGATATACAGTTTTATAATAAACTAAAAAAACAATTTCTGGACATTTGTAACAATTTTTAAAAAAACACGATTTTACAAACTGTTACAGACTTAGCATGAGATTTATTATTATTACAATATTATCAATAATAATAATAATAATAATAATAATAATAATAATAATAATAATAATAATAATAATAATAATAATAGCTAAGCCTTCATTATTGTGTCTTTTCAGTGTAAAATATTCCATTATTGCTCTGAAAATCTCTGAACAAATAACTATGAATAAAACCCCTTTTTTTTAAATGTATACTGTATATAGAATCTTAAAAAATACATCCACCATTTTGTGCAAAATATAAAACACCTTTGACCAAAAGCGTATACAATCAGGTAAAGGATATAGTTTAAGCCCCTTCTATACGAGCGTTTAAAACGCCGCGTTAGAAGCGCTGAGCTAACGCTAGTTTAAATAAGTTAATGAATTGTACATTGTTCCACCTATTCGAGCGTTTGAAGCGATCATATAAATGGAACAATGTATTACTCAATGAAATATTAAACTGGTTTTAGCTAAGCGTTAACGCCGCGTTTCTTAAGCGCTCATATAAAAGAGACCATAGGAAGGAGGGGCTAATACATTAAAAAAGAAAACTATACGAAATCTATAGGGAAAAAAATATCAACATTGCTTAAATATCTGGACAGCATTGCTATTTCTCTTCCTTTTCTTTAAAAAAAAAAGAAAAGAAAAAAAATCTAACAGTCATGTAAAATTACCGAAAATTTGATAATAATAATAATAATGATAATATTAATAATAATAATAATAATAATAATAATAATAATAATAAATAGAAAAAATTATGTTTATGAACATAATTTAAACGTATCAACAATAAAACGTGCATAAAAAAATATTTTTTTCTTTCTAAAAAGTATTAAAAAAGAAATTAAAAATTACCCTCGATTTCCAAGCTTCGCGAAAGTATAATTAAGTAAAAAAAAGAATACTTAAAAAAATAATAAATTTCATGTTATCAAATTCAAGAAATGAAGTTACTGCCTTCTAAAATCACACAACAATAATTATAATCATTTAAACTAAAGAGAAACTTAAGCATGATCCATCTGGCCACTACCGAACAGATTTGTATTCGAGTAAGGCCTTAACACTTGGCTTGGAGAAGAAGAAGAACCACCACTGTTGCTGCTACTGGTTACCCCTCCTTGCTTTCCACCCTGCATAAAGGAGTGATCATATATATGATTTTGGAATGGAGGTAGTGAACTGGCCGGAGGGGACGATGCAGTATTTACTGTTCTATGCACTAAATTCCCATCGTTTGATGTGTTTACCTATATATATATATATATAATATATTATATAATAATAATATACTATATATAATATATATAATAAATATATATCATATACTATATATATATATATTATATATATATAACTATATATATATATATATTGAGAAAAGCTATACCCTATTGAATTTACTCTAAAGAGTAAAATTTCTAATTTTAATTATTTATAAATGGAAAGTCTAAATTAAAAAGTAACTATAAAAATTATAGCGGAAAGAGTGTTTTGCAATTGTAATCGAAAATATATACAACTATTGTTAGGTGCTGCTTACGCATGCGTTAAGGAACATTTCTTAGCGAGTTATGTGAATACTGGTTATTAATTCTTTAGTATGTTACGCTATTGTCGTTCTGTTAAGTGTCTCTAAAATGCCAGTTTTGTTAAATTTTGAAACATGCACTACTGACATTATTAGTCGCATTTACAAATGAAACGATTGATTCTCTATTTGTATTTTTTCGTAGTTACGTTTAAGTTGTTTGACTAAGATCATAAGATGTCGTTTCCTTTAAGTATCGAAAATGCAGTTTTGTTAAATGAAAATGATATAGAATTATTAGCCTATTTACAATTAAAAAGATTAATATTAAATTAAGATTAATATTGGAAGATCATACATAAAAGTAGCTAATTAAGGCTAGACTAAACTAGTTGCAGGGTAGCATCTTTTTTGTACGAAACAATTCCCACTTTTGTGTGTAAAACTCCTCCCATTTTTTAGTATGAAACTCCTCCCACTTTTGAAAATGAATTAAGCTCCTCCCACGTTTTAAATTTGAGGAACAACAAAGCTTTTTGATTGCATTTCTACATAAATTTCATTTTATTATATTTAAATTTTTTAATGCAACGATTTTACAATTAAAATGAAAAAAATATTCCTTATACTATTAACATTTTCTTACCATT
>JABUQX010054933.1:0-7500 GCA_015478945.1 Trachelipus rathkii
TATATATATATATATATTATATATTATACATATAATATAACATATACTATATACTTATATATATATATATATATAATGTATATCATAATAATGATATATATATATATATATATATATACGTATAATATATATATATAATATAATATATACTATATTATATATATATATTATAATATATATATTATATATATATATATATATACTACTAATATATATATTATATATATATACTTATTATATATATATAATATATATATATATATATATATTATATACACGTATAATATATATTAATATATATATATTAATATATGTATATATATTATATATCTATGCTATTATATATTTAACTATATATAATTATCTTATTAATATTATACATTATATATATATATATAAACAAATACCTTATATACTATATATATATATATATACTTTCTCACCTAAATAAAAATATATAAATTAATATATATATATACTATATTTATATATACACCACTACTATAATACAACCCTAAACCATAACATATAATAAATAGCTACCTAACTATACTATATATATATAACATAAATCATAATCATAATCTATATGATATATTAACTATATAATACTATATATAATATATAAGTATATAAACATATTATCATACCCCTACTACTCTTCATATTCACCCACATAACTACACCATACCTACTATATATATATATATATATAATATATATATATTATATTATATATAATATATCTATATATATTATATATATATACTATAATACGCAGTATCCTTACAAATCGTTTTAAAAATATTAAATAATTAAACTTATATATAAATATATCATTATTACTATAAATAATAATAGTAATATAGGTATTCATAACATCAAATCGCTAGCAGCATTGACCAAACAAAATACGACCCTAATACCTAAACTCTAATACATAAACACATCAACTAACCCACTATATATATATATATATATATATATATAATATAAATATAATATACTATATATATATATATATATATATATATATATATACTAATATATTATTATATATACACTATATATACTATATCATATATATATATATATATATTATTATATTTAATTATAGTATACTAATATATAATACAGATACTATAATATATACATTATATAATATATTATAAATATATAATTATATATATTACTACTACTACTACTATATATATACTATATATATATACATATACTTATAATAATATATAATAAAATATATATATATAAACATTTGTAAATACCTGGGCTATAATCATAACTGGACTGGATAAATGTACTGAAATAGTTTATAAATTTTATCAGAGAAAAGACACCAATATATCCTAACAGACAAAATATAGTCAAACTTCATTTTAGGGTAAAAATATCTGTCAGGCCTCTACCAGGATCACGAAACAGTCACACATTACGTTCGCATTCCTTAAACCAAATGGGCATGTGGAAGTTTACTTCTTATAATCAAGGCTTTTTTACCGTATTTAAAACTTAAAAACATGGATACACAATAATACTTACTCTCTTTAGTACTTATTGACTAAGATACAATACAACTACACACAAAAAAGTACTAAACTACAAATAACACAAGGAACAAACTTATTTACGACTTCCAAAAACAAAAATGAAAAAACAGAAAATGGTGGCTCGTATAAAGGTTATTTAATAAATAAGTGCTGCTAAGATATTAAATTCTAGCCTTTGTTTATAGAATTTTGATATTCTCTATATATCTTTTTATTAGAGTTCTGTATTATAATCTTATGTTCAATAAGAAAAGACACTACCATCTCGAAATACTATTAACTAGTGTTTATTATTATACATAAGAATAGACAAACCGTAAAGGAAAATATTAAATAAACAAAATTCATCATAAATTATTTGACTGACTGAACAAATTACTGGTCTGCATTTAACCAAATAAGCCCCCCAAAAAACAAATTGACAGGCTAAAGAAAAATGAGCTAAAGTATAGTAGTATTTTTACTTTAAACAATAAAAAAAACAAATACAAAAACAAGAACAACACACAAAATGTACGTTAAACTCCATAGTAGCTGTTTTTACATTATAAAAAAACAACCAAAAAACAAAAACGAATACAAGTTAACTTAAAAACTGATTAATGGCATCATTCAGGACAGATAAATAATATGCCACCGTTTCTTAATTATTCACCTTTTTACTTTCTTTTCACTTTCATCTAAATATATTATACTCTTCAATTATGTTCTGATCACGCTTTCACAAACGCTCCAAACAACTCTCTCCTGCTAACAAAGTTTCTATGATTTCGAACAAACATTTCATCTAAAATGTTTATTAAACTTTGCTATTTCCGCTTGAACATCTATACACCATGACATAATTTCTGAATAGTAATTTGATTACAATTACTCACCATGACGGATAAGTGAACAACAATATTCTGATTCAAAATTTACCTAGTCTTACCTCACACATACACACAACACACACACAACACCCCCACAACACCAACACAACACACACCACACATACAACACAATACACACACATATATAAAAATATACTATACACTATATTATACTATATATAATAATATTATATATGATATATACATTATATATATATATATATATATATATATATATACTATATTATATATATATATATATATATATTAAGTATATATATATATATATATATAAATATATATATAGTATATATTATATATATAATATATTATATATATATATATATTATATTATTCCATTTGCTTGGCTCTGACCTCTCTCTCCAAATCAAGCCATTCTGCTGCCTTGTTAAAGGCATCATTCCTGTCTCATTCCACAGTTCATGATGAGTTTACTCCAGTATTTACTGATGGCTCTAAAACCGGGAACAGGTGGGCGGCATCTGCTGTCTTTCCTGACCGAACCTTTCCCATACCCTCCCCCCTCATGCTTCAATTTTCACAGCAGAATTAATGGCTAAAATGATTGCGCTTTCTCGAATTCTAATCATTAACCAAGATCAATCTTATGTCATTTGTTCAGATTCGCTCAGCGGGCTACAAGCGCTTAAAAACCCCTTTTCTAAAAACACAATGGATCTGCTGTGCAGCAATTTTCTTCGGGGCTGCTACCATTGCCGTAAGATAAAACAAAATTATTTTATGTTGGACCCCTTCTCATGTAGGGGTAACTGGCAATGAAATCACTGACAGAGTGAGTAGTAGGGCTAACTTTCCGTTAAAAAATGTGTATATATATATACCCGTCCAGGTACCTACCTGAGACCTTTTTGAGCCCAATTTTTTACCTTTTTTGACCTTTTTGGGCCTTGACCTTTTTGGGCTTGACCTTTTTTTGGGCCCAAATTTTTTACCTGCCCTTGACCTTTTTGGGCCTTGACCTTTTTGGGACTTTACCTTTTTTTCGACCAACCCTTTGGATCTTCCATGGGTCATTTTTGGCCACGGTATTTTTTGAGAACCCTAATTTTTTGAGAACCCTAATTTTTTGAGAACCCGGATTTTTTGAGAACCCGGATTTTTTGAGAACCCGGATTTTTTGAGAACCCGGATTTTTTGAGAACCCAAATTTTTTTGAGAACCCAAATTTTTCGGCACCCCTAATTTTTAGCACCCTTTCGAAGAAAGGGTGCGCCAAACGGTTGCGTCAGCAACCGTTGTACGTATTACCCCCCTATTTTACGCCCCCTAATTTTTTTCGAGACCGTGCGTAATTTTTGCCCACGGTAATTTTTGGGAAACCTTTAGGGGCTTAGCCCTATTTTTGATGTCGTTACCTTGTTTGACCATGATATTTCGGCATTAACCTTGCCGTACACCATGGGTCATTTTTTGCCCACGACAATTTTTTGCCACTCGTGGCCCACCCGTCACATATTTCGTTCCTTAACTTGTACGCATGTAATGGACCTACCCTAACTTGAACACCTACACACGTGCGCGGTCGCACACACACACACACACACAACACCACACAACACCACGACACACACAACACACACACACACACACACAACCACACACACACACACACACACCACACACACACTTATACAGGACATTTCACTATTTGCACTTATCACATACATTTCACTATGACACTTACCATTACCCATAGACACTTAACATTTACACTTATACACACGTGCGCGTGCGCACACACATACACACCCTTGACAGATACCATGGGTCAAATTTGACCCACGGTAATTTTTGTCCTTCCTTTACGGGACTTAGCCCTTTTTTGATGTTCTTTACCTTGTTTGACCATGATATTTCAGTCTTTTAACCTTGCCATATACCATGGGTCCAATTTTGACCCACGCTAACTGATGGCTTTGATGGATTCACAATAACGTAAGAAGGTATCTAGTGATGTCTCAATTAGTGTGTCTACAATGATTACTCTATCTGAGTGCCCAGGGTGAGTGCCAGGTGAGTGCCAAGTGAGTTGCAATGAGTGCCAATGAGTGCCAATGAGTGCCAATGCGAGTGCAAGTGAGTGCCACATAGTGCCAAGTGAGTGCCACAATAGTGCCAACTGCGGTGCCACTTGGTCTTTCAAGCCTTTTCTAGCTCCCCTGAGCTAAGAAATAGCCCTATCGCAATGGGTGTACTACCCCCTAGGCTAATAAGGTATGAGGGAATCGATTGGACTGGTATATTTACAAGAATTGCTAGGGATGCTTCCCATCTATACCTATGAGTTTAGTCTTTTTCTAACAGCTACATTACAAACCACACATACACATACGGACACCATTATCACCACAACATTTCCACTATCGACAACTATATAACACACATATGAACACCTTACATTAACACCATAATTTACACTATACCACACTCGTACACACACACAGATAAAGCGGCGACTTTACCACTTACACTTCCACACACTCGATATTTGAACGCTTCAGCATTAATGCGCTCAAGCAATTGATGCCTTCAGCATTCAATGCCTCAGATTGAATGCCTCAGCATTAATGTCTCAGCAATTGATGCCTTAAAACTATCCTGAAAGGTTCATCTATTGAATGACTACATCCCTTTGATGAACGTTCCAATTCTTTCGATCACCATCTATAATTGAACTGATTCATCCTTTGCATTTTGAAATTTCAATCAATATACGATTGGTATCAAAGATGTGTCATCAAAGATTGAGTCATCAAGATGAACCTTCAGAAACGTTAAAGGCGCACTCAATGCTCGAGAACAATTAATGCTGACACCGAACAGGCATTCAATGAACTGAGGCAATTAATGCTGAGGCCATCACATGCTGAAAGGCAATCAATGACTGAAGCGTCAAATATCGAGTGTGTGAGTGATTACAAGTGTACAGTGTATCTTGCTGATGTGGAGTACCACGAGCTGGTAATGTAATCTGGTTTACTAATGTACCATCCAGCTAGTCCATAGTAGTGTATAAGTGTCCATAAAGTGAATGTGCATCGTATAAGTGTAACCAGTAAGTGTAATGTATAGTGTGTCGATTATAAGTGTTCTAGACAAAGACCTAACTTCATAGTAGGAAAGACAATCCTCAGTCAACCTCTGTAAGTATCCACACCAATCGATTCCTCAATACCCTTACAACTAACCTAGGGGTAGAACACACATATTAGCGGCTATTCTAGGCTCTCAGGGGAGGCTCAGAAAAGGCTATGAAACAAAACAAGTAACGGCACTCAGTAACCTGGGCACCATATTGTACGGACACATCGTCTTAGAGCACTCATGTCGGCACCTCACTTAGGCACTGCATTGGCATCACACTTGCCACTCATCTGGCACTCCATTGGCACATCACTCCGGCACAATCACCTCACGACCACTCACACTAGGCACCTAACATAGATAAATCAACACTAGAAACACTATAGAAACACATACAACTGTACGACAAGCTAGCTTCTTACGTTGATTGAGCGACAGCACACATCACAGAGCCAATTCCAACTAGTCTAGCGGTGGGGTCACAAATACTGACCACTGGAATAACTCACTGGCAAAGAGGTAAGGGCTAACGACACAAATATCACATGATCCACACACAAGGAATAAGACATTAAAAAAAAGGGCAAAAAGATCCCCTACAAAGGAAGGACACAAACAATTTACCGCTGGGGCAAAATTTGACCCACATGAGTACTCTGTCCAAGAGAGATTGGTCGGTAATCTGTCGTGACGCACAGCAGCACGTGTAGCACTAGTAAGTGCTGAAATGTACAAGAGTCCTATGCGGTAAAATGATAGTCATTGTTCATAACGATGAAGCCTGTATGTATACCAAGTCGGACCACATCAGTGGAATGTCTGTCACTAAGTGCTGTGTGATGTCGTGTGTCGCTGCTGTGTGCACCAAATGGGTTGTTGTGTGTGGAACGTGTGTGATGTCGTGACTGTGTAGTCAGTGGTTGTGTGTGTGTGTGATGACCCACCCGCTGTGTGTGTGATGCGCAACCGCGCACGTGTGTAGGTGTTTCAACGTAGGGTTAGGTCACTTACATGCGTATACAAACGTTAGAGAAACAGAAATCATGTGAGGCGATGCCGGCACGAGGGGCACAAAACAAACTGTCCCGTGGGCAAAAAACAATGACCACTGGTGCTACGGCCAAGGTTTAATGCCGAAATATATCAATCGGGGTAAACAGAGGCTAACGACATCCAAAATAGGGCTAAGCCCTAAAGGATTACCCAAAATTACCGTGGGCAAAAATTACCCACAGGTCGAAAAAATTAGGCGGGCGTACACAATAGGGGCAAACCACAACGGTTAATACGTACAACGGTTGACTGACGCAACCGTTTGGCGCCACCCTTCTTCGAAGGGTGCTAAAAATTAGGCCGGTGCCCCCGAAAAATTGGGCTTCTCAAAAAAATTTTGGGGTTCTCAAAAAATCCGGAATGTTCTCAAAAAATCGGGTTTCTCAAAAATCCGGGTTTCGTCAAAAAATCCGGCAGTTCTCAAAAAAATTAGGGTGGGCCAAAAAATTAGGGTTCTCAAAAAATACCGTGGGCAAAAATGGGACCCAATGGAAGACAAAGGGTTCGGTCGAAAAAACAGGTCAAAGTCCCCAAAAGGTCAAGCCAAAAAGGTTTCAAGGCGCAGGTAAAAAATTTGGGCCCAAAAAAAAGGTTCCAAAGCCCAAAAAGACGTCAAGGCCCAAAAAAGGTACAATCAAATAAGGTAAAAAATTGGCTCAAAAAAGGTCTCAGGTGAACGGTACCTGGAGAGGATATAATATATATACACATTTTTTAACGGAAAGTAGCCTACTACTCACTCTGTCAGTGATTTCAATTGCAGTTACCCCTACATGAGAAGGGTCCACATAAAAATAATTTGTTTTCTTACGGGAATGAGCAGCCGAAGATTGCGGCACAGCAGATACCATTGTGTATTTTAAGATAGGACGGTTTTAAGCGCG
>JABUQX010054933.1:12500-15000 GCA_015478945.1 Trachelipus rathkii
TGTTCCAAAAATATCTCTCTTGGATATTATATGTAAACCAATAAAAATTTTATTTTACGTTCGCCCCAAGTAAATAGTACTGAATCATATGAATAATAACCTCCGGGGAAATTCCGCTTCCTCCTCCAGTAACACTTCAGCCTTGATGCAGCAAATAATCAGGTGCTCAACTTCTTTTCGCTAAAAAGCATTCCTGCTTCCGGGGTCCGTAACCTGCATTTCAAGATTATTATATAATATATATATCATATATTATATATTATATATAATATTAATATTATTATATATATTATATATATATATATATAGATATAATATATTATATATATATATATATATATATATATATATATAAAATTTCTGGATGAAATTTGGTACACATATAATTTGAAGTGTGTGAATCCGAAAACGGTGGTAATATAATGACATATTAAGTTGGGGGTAGTGGCAGTCACTAAAAGCCACAAAAGCATTAACCAGTAATATCTCTGAAAATAGTTCATTAAATGGAATTTCCTTTTCAGAGAATTTAAAAAACATCAAGACGAAGAGAATAGTATAAGTCCCATGTAAATTGGTTCAGTACAAGCAAAGTTATGACCAAAAGAGTTCTTTGAGTCATGCCAATTTTGAATGAAAAAATGCTACCGAGAAGAAATTTTTTCTAAACTTGTTCGTTTTTGATGCATTTTTTCGCTTTTGATTGAAATTTTTGAGTAAATGAGTGATAAGTCCATTTCTTGGATAAATAGCAATATTATGAAAATATAAATAAAATATATGTAAAATATTTTTTTGGAAAAAAATATATTTTACCAATATCATTATATTTTCTTAATACAAGGCTTGTTAATCAATCATTTGCTCATTCAATTATTTTATTTCAATCCAAATTTAATTATGTAAAGAGATAATAATATTATTAAACCAAAGTAATTAAACATTACAATTATCAAACCAAATACTTCACCGAATTCAAAATAAATCAGCCAAATCATCATACAATATAAGTTGTGCGTTTATTAAAAAGGGGAACCAAGTTGGGACGGAAACCTACTTTGTAAACATTAATTCAACTGAGAAATATAAAATTAAAAAATATAAATAACATTAATCATTGGATATTATATAAACTATTGAAAATTCAAATGTCAAACAAATATATTCAAATTCCATTGTTAAATAAAGAAGAAAACTAATTACCCCCTTTTTTTATTACATTTGTTTAAGCTAGTTTCTAGCATGATATATATATATACTATATATAGTATTTTGTATATATATATATCTGATATATATTATATATATATAGTATATATATATATATATATATATATATATATATATATATATATATTATATATATATATATATAGTTATATATATATATATATATATATATATGAGAGAGAGAGTACTGAAATTTTCAAGTGTTCTTTTTACACTGGTCTGTAAATACCCTGAACTGGTCCTGCTCACACTTCCTCCTCCTCACAGCTGCAAAACTATACCCTTGGGCAATCCATGCCTCCTCATGCTTATAGGAAGCTCCACCTCCATACGCGGTCTCTGTAAGGCGTGAGAGTATCTCCTTCATTGGGAGTGAACAAAAGCAGAAGATTAGGAGTACCACCAACAAGAAGGTAATTTCTCAACATTCTGATTTATATGATATACTAATATAAATATATCTATTATATATATAGTATATATATATATGATTTATAATGTATTATATATGTATATATATAATTATAATTATATGTATATATATTATATAATATTATATATAATATTAATAGACGCGTGTAGCGATATCTCGCATAACTTTCCTATCCGCATCCGCATCCGCATCCGCATCAGCATTAATTTTTTTTTTTGCATATAGCTGATTATGAGACTACATGTTCCCCAACTTTCTGTAACGCAATTGTATCAAGACTCGTTGGAAATAGAATTTATACATGCTTGAGAGGATGAGAGAAATAAATGAAGCTGTCTGCCCTGACAGGTAATAATGTGATTTTAGGTAATTGTATTTACTCTTCTTAAACCGTTTGAAGAGGTAACTAAGAATATCAGCTCATAAAATTCTTGTTTGTCAGACGGGATTCCTCTAGTTGCTGTTCTAAATACAGCTATCAAAAGTAAGGGACTTTCAAAGATGACAAAAACTTATGCTGGAGATAAATAATAGATTTCAAATTCTGCAAAACGATTACGCCTGTGCAGTAGCAACATTTCTAGATAATAGATACAAAACCAAATTTTTTGAACCACGTGCTTCACAGGGGGTTAAAATATATTTAGGATGCCTATGTGATTAAATGCCTGCTAAAGGCAGAAAAAATTTCTCCAGCCAATATAAGAGACAAAGATTTAGATATATCAGTCACTCTCATCAATAACCATACTGTTAGCGAAACCATTGCTGAAGCCATGAACGTTCTTTTGGCTTCTAGCAACGATGAAGAGTCTTGTTCAGAGGTATCCAAAGGCA
>JABUQX010054933.1:30000-34311 GCA_015478945.1 Trachelipus rathkii
TCATATCCCTCTCATTATTAATTTAATTCTTCCACATCCTAGCATCTGCCTTTAACGAGTTGTTCCATCTTTTGAACACGTATATTGAACTTTTTTTAGATTCTATTGATACTTCTGACTTCCAGACATCCAGACTCTCAACTACCATACAATAACACCAGTAACAACCCATACCCTACATGTTAAGACCTCTATGCGCACTCTCAATTTGGACGTTAGTTCCTTTACATTCACCAAACGATTTTAATTGCATCCGCTTCACCTATACCTGACACGACTTCTACTTAATTCCTACTACATCTCTGCATCATCCGTTCCTTGGTTCTCGAGTCTAGAACATACTGAAATATTGAAACTCCACCTATTCTAACAGATACACTTCTTACACGAGGCTGTCCTCGACTCACACCATAAACGTGTGACTCTTATCTAGTTTTACTTTCAAACCTACCTTCTTTTTACATACCCTGCCAAATCTCTCTACACCCTCCTCTCAAACTCTCTTCAAGATTCGCCACACAGAACCAAATAATCCTGCATATAATAGGTAGGGCCACTACCAACTACATCGTCCATTCAATACCATCATTCTAAAACACCATTTCTGTGCATTCCCTTTATTCCTCACAGAATTCTTTTCAATAACCCCATCCATATACAACATTAGTCACCGGGAGAGGCGATGACATATACATTCAACCCATGTTCTCCTCCGCATATTTTAATCCTAAAACCATACCATTGACGTTTTTAAAGGTTAACACTTAATTTTTCTTACACCACCGCTTCACTATCGTCATACATACTTTTGATTTTTCCATTAGAACCTACACCAAAAACACCATATATCAATAGCATTTGCCATAAAGCTTCCCTATTAACTCTATCATACGCTCTGTTGTAAATCCATAAAAACCTAAATATAATTTATACTTCTCTTTCCTCTATTTTCTCAATCATTTGTTTCAATAGTAAACTGATTTGATCCACACAATCCTCACTGCACTACACCTCCTAACGCACGCTTGTTCTTCGCCAATCATATCCTTTAGTCCACTGGACGCACTTTTTCACAAAATACCAGCATATATCTCCCCCTACAACACTCAATAACTTATTCCAACTATAATATATAAATATATATATATATATATATATTACTATACTTCTATGGTTATATATATTATATACGTGACTATACTATATACCTATTATACTATATTATTTATATCCATAATACTACTTTATATATATATATATAACTATATATAATATTTATTCCTCAGTGGCGACTCTCATGTTTTATATTTTTTTTTACTTACTCGTGCTCTTCTCTCTCTCTCTCTCTGTCTCTCTGTCTCTCTCTCTCTCTCTCATCTCTCTCTCTCTATATATATTATATATATTATATATATATATATATAATTATATATATATATATATATATATTAATATTATATATATATATATAATATACGGTATATAATTAAATACTTGAGATATTCCTGCTAAAAAGTTTTTTATGTAAAACGTTTTCTATAGTTGACCAGAAGATAATATTTTATAATTATATTATATAATAATTAATAATAAACTAATAATAATTTCCTTCAATTATTGTTAACAGTATTTTTAGTATTTTAAAAGTTAATTTTTGTAGTTTAGTAAATTTAATTTCTTTTAAAAGTATTCATTTATAATGTACTAGTATTTAAACATTATTTATAAACACTATTTATAAACAAATTTTGTACTGCAAATTCAGAATTCAGACACCGTCCGATCCCCGCCATCTGATTTGGGCATGAGCTGCCGCCATTTTTAATAAGGGTTATACTTGTATTTTTCGTTTTAATTTTGCATAATCTTTTATATTTATTATGTAATAATTTCAAAAAAATAAGAAAATTTTATCGTAACATTATAAAATTTGCAAAAATAGATCGTTTCTATAAATGTTAACTCGTGCTGAGCACGAGTAGCACGAGTGGAGGAGTCGCCTCTGATATATACAATATATAACCTTATATATATATATATTATATATATATATATATATATATTATATATTATATATGATATATGATATATATAATAATATATATATATATATATATATATAATAAGTATATAATATATCAGTGGCGACTCAGTAACTTTTTACTACTCGGGCTCTCTCTCTCTCTCTATATATATATTATATAATTTATATTATATATAGTATTATTATATATATATATATATATATATATATATATAGTATATATACTTATATATATAATATATATATATATATATATATATACTATATAAATTATTATATATATATATATTACTTATATAAATATATATATTATATATATATATATATAATATATATATATATATATATAGTAATATATATATATATATATATATATATACTATATTATATTATATATTATATAACTATATAGGTTCTTTGTGATTTCCGCCAACACTAATTTTGTAAGTTGGTATCTGTGAAGCTTTGAAAACGTTGTTTTTTTTCTGGTTCATTATATTTTGTTTTTCATCTTGTTTTTTTTCAGCCCTCGGTTATTCTCGCATTTATTTTAGCTTTTTAATGAAATATTTCTTAGTTTCACAATGTGGTAACCGATTTGCTGTTTGAGGGTGGTGCTGCTACTTTTTTGTTATGGGTTTTTTAATTGGGTGTGTGTAATTGGTGTTTTTGTGTTATTTATTTTTATCGATGATTTTGTTTGTGTGATGTATTTTTGTTTCGTTTTATGTTGTTTGTTTTTTGTTTGCTCTGTAATATCTATTTAATATTGGTTGTAATATCAGAATAGAAATAGTATTATAATCTTCTGCAATATGTTAAATCTTCGCAGCGGACTTTATGGTTGTCGCGATAAGGAAGGTTTAGTACACGAAGTGACGACCATTATATTTTTATGTTTTTTGAGTTAGCGTTTTCATATTAATTTATATTAAAAATAATTTAATACATTTTTTAGATTTCTTTTACTGCTTGTTCGATATTATAATAATATAATAATAATAATAATAATAATAATAATAATAATAATAATAATAATAATAATAATAATAATAATAATAATAAAAATATAATAATAATAATAATAATAATAATAATAATAATAATAATAATAATAATAATTAATAATAATAATAATAATAATTAATAATTATAATTATGATTATGATTATGATTATGATTATGATTATGATTATAAGGCCAGCCTCCAGAAGAGCCACAATCCATATCTCAAAAACTACAATAGCTACAGGGAAAAGGAAAACATTGTTGGAATCCTGGCAACATTTTAGTGCGGAAAATGTAAAAAAAAAAATAAAAAAAAATAAAAAAAAAAAAAAAAAAAAAAAAAAAAAAAAAAAAAAAAAAGGCTATTTTTTTTGGGGGGGAGCTCGAGCCGGCGGGGGACATAGTATAATATTATATATATATATATGATATAACAGGTTTTTGACTATTCGTAACTCCCTAGTATGATTTTAATAGTGATATATATGTAATGATATAATATAACTATAATATATATTAACACATTTATTCATATTTTTTAGTATTTAGTGAGGACTATATAATATATATATATATAATATTAATCATTATATATATAAATAAATACTTTAATAGTATATATATATAATATATTGTATAGTATTAAGTGGTACTCTATAAGTATTACTCTATTATAATTAGTTATATAGATATATATATACTATACTATATATACTGAGTGAAATAATAAATAGGTGTGTATAGTTATATAACTATGATTATTATTTGGAGTTTACGGTTATTAAATATTATGTATGTGAGTATATTAAATATATATTATTATTATAAAGTTATTACACGGCAATGTAGGGGGTTCGAGCTGACGACGGGGAACACAGTTGGGGACGTTTTTCCCATACCCTCGAGGGGAGGGAAAGGAGGATAGATTCCGCGACGTTATCCTAGAGATACAAATAAGAGCGGTGGTTTCTGGGATCCCTCCCGGAGGGGGAATTGGAGCTCCTACCCGAGTTTCCCCCGGATAGGCTCGAGAAAGACCCGCCGTACGTGCGCTGCTATCGATGCGGCTCAAATTTACCCTTTGGGGTATTTCTTTTAGTTTAATAAACATTGAACTTGTCCTTTCGTGTTACACATTATTTATTTTTAATCGAGTACGTTAAAGGTCTCTAAATAGGGCTTCTAATCATATTACTATATATTATTTAACAGTAATGTCTTTTTATTTTATTTTATTTTTTACATTTTGTTTTGTGCTT
>JABUQX010054934.1:0-24352 GCA_015478945.1 Trachelipus rathkii
AATAGTTCTAGAAGAAAAAATAAACAAAAATATAAGCTTAAAAATTGCATAAAGGGACGCTTTGTGCATTTTAAAATGGATACTTACACATGGGCAAAGCTAAATTATTTTGTCAATAATTTTATATATGTGGACGAAGATAAAAACAATATTTCTAAAACGTTAGCAGTAAAAGAAAAAAAATACTCAACATTTCAGCGAATATATTCAAGAATTTGTTACTGACATCTTAAAAGAATTCGAAATAACAAGAGACAAGTAATTAGCTTAGTTACGGATAACGCATCAAACATGATCAGTACGATTGAAAAATTAAATAAGAACAATGAGGGTGAGGAATAGGAAGCTGGTAAATGTGATACTGATTTTATTGAATGTCAAAACAAAGAAGTAATAGTTGTTTTCAGAATGAACTTGATAAAACTATGAAAAGACTATGTTCCGATAACGTTAACATTGCACATATGATTGTAGTTCATACTTTACAGTTAGCAGTGCGTGATGGTCTCCACAATACTCATAGAGCAAATCTTATAAGCAGGGCGAGACAAATAGCAAAAAGCAGCACGTACCCCAAAATTAATGGAAGTTCTAAAGAATCAAGCTGCAAAAGTGGCAATCTTAGGTCAAGAGACAAGATGGGGAAGTACATGTCTTATGCTCTAAAGTCTAAAGGCTTCTGCAACTAAAAGATTATAGTAGTAGTATGATGGCTGCCGGTACTTCTGAACTTTCTCTCTCCGACAGTCAGTGGGAACAAATCGAAACACTCGAAGAATTATTAAAACACCCATACTTTACAACAAAAATATTCAATCAGAAGACTTGACTGCAGGAAAATTTTTATAGAGAACGGATTTTAGCAAATCACAAATAAATTCCATGAAAAGAAGGGAAAGAATGTTAACTGAAAATAAAATATTTTTGTCGACAATCTTTGTTTAGAATCTTTCCCAGAACTGAAGATCTGATATTTAAAGCTAGGAGTGTTCTTTGCGAACTAGGACTTAAAATGAATAACGCTATCGAACAGAAATCTGGGCCGGAGTCAGATAGTTTAGCAGTTTCAGGAATCCTCCCTTGTAGAATTTTGTCAGATGAAGATGAAGAAGTCACATTTGCCAGATAATGGGAAAAATGAAGCATGCAGAAAAGCGATTGAAAAAACTAAAAAGACAATCTACTAGTAAAAGACATTCAACCTAAATATCTTCTAGAAAAATAAAAGGTAGAATTCCATAAGTCATTAGATGGAATAATGAAAATCGACCAGAAATCAAAGTTAACAGTTAAAAGGCAATCAATTGCTATCCTTAAATTTTGCAAGATGCCGCTTGCACAATTACAGCTTTGCCTCCTATTCAAGTGAATGTTGAGAGCTTATTTTCTGCTTTAAAAATAATAAAAACGGATCTAAGGACATCGTTAAAGGAGGATTTTATTGATGGTTTTATTTTTAAGAACAATTGTTTTGAATAAATTTATATTACATATGGTCGGGCTGTTCAAAAGAGAAATTATTTTAAAAGTTAGGAAGAAAGTGAATTATATATATATATATATATATATATATATATATATATATATATATATATATATATATATATATATATATATATATATATATATATATATATATATATATATATATATATATATATATATATATATATATATATATATATATACGATATATATATATATAACTATTTATATATATATATATATATATATAAAAAAATATATTTAAAAATATAGAAAAAAAGAGAAATATATATATATATATATATATATATATATATATATATATATATATATACACGATATATATATATTCATATATAAAATCTGTTTTGAATAAAATTATGTTATATATGTTCAGGCTCATAGTTCAACGAGGAATTATTTTAAACTTTAGGATAAAAAATAATAAAATTTTTATGCTTTTAGGAAAAAATAATAAAATTATATTACATAAATGTACAGGCAGTTCATCGTTCAAAGAGGAATTATATTAAAATTTAGGAAGAAAGTAAATGATTCCTTTTCTGTATTTCTTAAAATTCTTATTTTCTATAAAATATTTTCTAAGTTTTAAATTCTAAGTTAATAAAGATGTCCTTAACAAACATTTAATTTCATCATACCCTCAAAATTTTGTATCAGAATTAATGATTTCATGACTGTAAATGGAGAAGGAATTATAACAAGGGGTCGGAGCCGGAGCCGGAGCCGGAGTCGGAGCCGAACAATTTTAAAATGCCGGAGCCGGAGTCGGAGCCGCGTAATTTTAAAATGCTGGAGCCGGAGCCGGAGTCGGAGCCGGGTAATTTTAAAATGCTTGAGCCGGAGCCGGAGCCGGAGTCGGAGCCGGAAATTTTAAAATGGGCCGGAGCCGGAGAAAAATTTACCGGCTCCGCAGCACCCTCGTATAATATATATATATATATATATATATATATATATATATATATATATAAATATATATATATATATATATATATATATATATATATATATATATATATATATATATAAATATATGTATATAAATAAAATTTATATATATATATATATATATATATATATATATATATATATATATATATATATATATATATATATATATATATATATATATATATATATATATATATATATATGCTATATATATATATATATATAACTGCTGCGCCAACTCGCTGCTGCTATACTGCTGCTCATATATATATATATATATATATATATTCTTTAATAACTTTGCTTAAATTTTTCAGTTTTCACTCAATTTTGAGTAAACTCTTTTGCTATTCAAACCCTTAGAGATTTTATTTTCATTTTTTCTAATCGCAAATATTGAAGTAAATTTCGATTTTTTTTTTTTTTTTTTCCTTTTTTCTTTCACTTGGATTTTAGGTGTTTCCTATTGTCTTTTAATTGAAGGAAGAAAATTTTCAATCTTTTTTTTTATTATTATTCAAAATCTTTCGAAATACAAAATTGCAATCATCGATTTCTCTTTTCCTCTTCGATAGATAAATCATTATGTATTTTAAAATTTGATTTTACATCAATGAATAATTTTTTACTCTTTAATTCTTATTTTAAATTGTGATTGCATTTCAATATATATATATATATATATATATATATATATATATATATATATATATATATATATATATATATATATATATATATATATATATATATATATATATATATATATATATATATTAATCAGGGATATCGAATTGGAATCCATAGGAGCTGGAAATGGAGATTGGTTCAAGAGATATGGGAACTGGACCTGCATTGAATTGGTACTGGAACTGGGTTCCAAAGAAACAGGAACTAGATCCGAAACGGAAGCTAGAACCAGACCAGAGTGGAACATGAACTGGAGGTGGAACTGGAACTAGATTCGAATGGAAGAGGAATTAGAACTGGAACTGGAACTAGAACTGAATTCCAATGAAACAGAAATTAGAACTGGAACTGGAGCTTAACTGAATTCGAATGAAACAGGAAATAGAACTAGAACTAAAACTAAATTCCAATGAAACAAAAACTAGAACTGGAACTGGAACTAGAACTGAATTCCAATGAAACAGGAATTAGGACTGGAACTAGAACTGAATTCCAGTGAAACAAAAACTAGAACTTAACTGGATCTAGAACTGAATTCCAATGAAACAGGAACTAGAACTGTAACTAGAACTGGATCCCAATGAAACTGGAACTAGAGTCGATCCTGGAACGAGAACTGCATTCCAATGGAATTTAATTTAATTATTCACATTTAATTACCACGTAAGCTAAGATTATTCTTTTTTTAATTAAATTTTATTTTTCGGCCTTAGATTCGCATTCCATTATTTCGTTTCTTATTATAAACATTTTATGCTAATATTTTACATAATTACCGATTATTGTATTATAATTTATTGGTGGCTATTTTCTTTTTATATGCTGATGTCACTTTAATATCAACACGTACCCTGCGAGGACATCGAGAGCGGGCACCCCCTCTGCGGGGGACGGGGGAGTGATATAGAGGGGAAACCTTTATGGGATGGCCGTTAACGCGACCTACCGGTCCTGAGTATCAAAACATAGGGAATAAACTAATAGGTATAAGTTAAGTAAAGACATTACTATAGGGTCGTACTCCTCTTTAATTAAATTGATCATAAAAGTGGTGGTCTCTAGAGGCCACGATAACATGTAACGTGACTTATCATTCGGGAGTTCACATACCAACTGAAATGAGAAGATAATATACAGTTCCTAAATATATGAGGCAGTAGACTTTTATCGATTTGTGTATATAGCATCTTGGTTATGTAGGGTTGGTGAAGCCCAAAACATATGAATTGGGTCACAAAGATAATCTTTTTGGTTATTTTTTGCTTAATATAATTAAATTACATTTGAAAATCCAGTATGTTTACTAAAGGTAGTTGTATCAGATGTTTAATACAAGCTCAAATCATTGAAAGATTTTAACTAGTAATAACCTTTTTATTGATTTTTCCGTATAAGCCCGAGTCATTACTATTTTTGAAATTATTGAACCGAATTTTGTTTTTGTAGTTAGTATATCAATATGTGGTATAATTAATGACCTATAAATTACTGCAAAAGTTAAGACAGAAGTTAGTATAAAATCTGAATATATTTTTATAAAATTTTATTTACCTATATTGAGAAAACATAGTTATTCTCACAAATTTGTGATTGGAGCTATATTAATCTATTATATATTAAGCGAAAACTAACTATAATGTTATTCTAAATCAGTGGTTTCCATCTAAACAGAGAGCGTTCCATAATAAAATAATATATTAAATACAATCTCGCTCATTATATGATATCAGATGTTAATAATCAGCAACACCTCAATACATTACTTGTTGTTTGGTACTTTACAGTGAAGAGTTCACCATCTAATTATACTATATAATATTGATAGGATTTTATGGCATGTAATCGAGAACACGAGAGTAAAGACACTCATGTTAAGAACTTCGAGATATTTGCATGGGATGAGGTTCATTTGAGTCACGAGGGTATTAAATTAGGTTTTTAGTGTGTATATATATATATATATATATATATATAGATAAGATATTTCAGAATAACTTTAATTTTTATTCTTATAAAAACTAGATTGGAAATGTAAAAATACTAATATATCTTTTTTTTCCAGGCTTCTATTCTTTATATAATAATAATATCTTAAGTAATTTGTCACTATAGATATATTTTCATTTCCAAGTGCAGGTATAACCTAAAAGATTCTCATACTCATCTAGTAGGTAATCTAAAAGAATATGATATCGCTGAGATATGCTTCCAGAGTTTATCCTACTATTATTATACTTATCTTGATATATATATCTCAATATTAATATTCATCTGATTTTCATAACTTTCGTGAGAACACAATAAAACATATGTGAGTAACTTATATCTTTACATATTATGAGTCATTATATATCTCACAGTAATATAAACAAGAAAATAATATTTCAAAAGTAAGACGCAATTACTTTGAAAATAAAAATAACGAACCTCATCACATATAAATCCTTTTTTTATGAGCTACTGCCATGAATATGAACTTTAGAAAATCTTATGTTTTATATTTTTCTTGTTAAGTTTAATTGATGAAATATGAAGGAATTAAATAGATGAGAAAATTAAGTATTTAACATATCTGATATATATAGCGTGAGATATATATTAATTCATGTACTAAATTTTTCCTACAACAGTTCATCATGACTATTCAAAGTACTTTCCACATTACCATTACAACTACTTTATGCTAAATTGAGAAATGAGTCCTAGATTATTTAATTCAGTATTACCTAACTAAACATGATTTAATTATAATAGTGTATCTATAAGGTCAACATATTTCCATACGAAATGTATTAAATCGTTCAATATATAAACTAGGACAAAAACTCCCTAGAGCAGTGCTTGGGTGTGTATATTAATGCCCTCTTCACTCGGTCAAAAACATCACTTGAAGAACACTGAAATAAAATATATACGAGAAATTAAAAGAAAGTATATAAATAATAATATTATAATATACTTATTTCCATCTTAATAAAGGAAAAACCTTACTTTATAATAACTTACATAAACTTCTACTAGTTTTATATACTCATAGGGAATAAAAAATTTTTACATAAATAAAATTATAAATATTTATATATAAATATTGGTTATATATACTATATTATATATTATACATTATTTATATTTTAATTTACATAATAATCCATAAAACACTGTAACTATAATATAATTAATATATACTATAAAATCATATAATTATATACGTATAATATATATATATATATAATATATATATATATATATATATATAATTATTATATTATATATATTTATATATAATTATAATAATATATATCATAATATTCTCTTTCATCAACTCTACCCACTCTAATTATCACTGTCTTTTCCGTATGGAGTTATATATAGACAATAGCACTTGAAAATACAGAAAAGAATTAAATATAATACGCCAGTCGAAAAAAGAGGCCCAGCCTTACCTAGCTCCACATTTTATACCCTATTTTAGTGTAGAATATTACGTCGAGCTAATTCAGTACATAAAACTACATATTATAGAAGCTTCATCAGAGATCAGCGACGGACCTAATCTATGGCATCTATATTCGTCATATGGGGTTAATTTCCGCTTGAGCCCCAGGTGGGCACTAACAATACCGACCCTCACAAACCCTAAAGCATTTTCGAGGCCATAATATATGACCGACCTCTCTCTCCACGTCACTTTGTGCAATAACTATATCAACATATTCTCTCCTGCCAAGCTAATCTGTATTTATAGCTGACTCAAGGTCCATTATTTTTTCTTCATATCTATCCTATACATACACGTTTCTATTACACTTAACTACTAACACTCACCACTATAATTTAACTATTTACCTGCTATTAAACGCTAATACACGACTTTATCATCCATACCTTTCCACAAATTGATGCAAGTTAACCATACTTACGTACTTTCCTAATTTATTCTCTAAATTTTACACCCACTCCAAAAATTCACTCTATTATACGATTCTATTAATTATCTCAACTTATTTATTATTAATTCGTTTTTGCACACAAAACTAACTAGTACACCCTACTAAAGATTAGAGAGTACATTTTATACTGAAACCTTTTACTAGATCTAATAACTCTTTAATTCCAAACCATAGTCTCTCACTAATATATCAATTAACATCAGGTAATAATACATTAACACTCAACATAATATATATATATATTATATAGATTAATATATATATATATATTATATATAATATATATATTATCATATATATATATTATATATATAATATTATCTTATATATATTATTTATATATATATATATATATATAATTAATATATATATAATATATAGTATATATAATATATATATATAAATATAAGTTATGTGTGGTTTGATTGTATATTGTATGGGTGGTGTGGTGGTTGACTCTTAGTGGAGGTTTTTGATGTGGTGGTGTTGTTTGTAGTGATAATAATGTTGCCAATAATACCGCATTATGATAGTTTCTTCGAAGAGGATGCTAGATTAAGCTAATAGTCGGGAAGACATGCAGTCGGTAGTAGATAACGGAGTATTCGATATTGATTCGAAAGGGAAAAAAAAGTTTCGTATATTTATTATTTTTTTTTTCAGAGGAATAAGTGGCTGAGAGAGAAGTCGAGAACAATGTTTCTGTTAGTCTGTGTATGTGGTAAATATCTCGAAATTCTACGATAGCAATAACAGAGGTAGGGAAAGTACGGCTAAGATCGACGAGTCTCGAGGAAAGACGGTAATTCTGCAAAGAGAGGTGCTTATGGAGGATAAATCGGAGATCCGGGTTTGTTCGAGAATCTGATATATAATTTTTTTGTAACATCTCTACAAGCAACAACTAGAAGGAAGTAGGCACAGGGTGGGAGAATCGCGGCGAAGAGGTATGCATCGTGAGTTCCCAGGACATCTATGCGGTTCGGAATTCACGGAGTGGATAGGATCTCGAGGCACTTATGTAACCGCCTCGATCTAAAACGTTGGACGATACGTGCGTCGTATGAGAAGGGAACGATGCACCCATAACATAAAAGATAGAAGAAACAACTGGTAGAGCCAGATCTCCCTTATCACTCACTTAATTATGAGGCGCGCCTAGGGTATGCACACGATACTTTTAGTAGTATGCAGTTCCGATAAACCTAGCGACATTCTGTCATCGGCGAAAGATAGACGTTAGAAAAAGATCAATTGCTCATTTGGTGTCATATCCAAGCGATAGTCATTATAACGCTGGATTTTCGCGAGAAATAGGAGGATTAGTTGAAGTGGAGGAGAGAGAGATGACTAGAGTAGAAGAGTGTAGAGAGAAAGAGGTAGAGATGAGATAGAGAGATGCAGAGAATGAGAGCGAGGAGAGGACAGGGTAGACTTGTGGGTAGAGAGGTAATTGGGAGAAGAATAATAGAGATTTTGAGATGTAGGAGAGGGTAGTTATGGGATCTGTTATGATGTATAGGAGGTTTTAAGTAAACTTAGATAAAGTAAAAATACAGGTAATTCAGTTAATAATTCAGGTTGCTAAAATAAGTTGACTGGGTGATGTATATTAAGTATAATATAAGGAGAGTGAAGCAAATACAATAAACATGTTCGGTACGCTAGATACTGAGATTATATATAATATAGATAAGATTTAGTAAGAGAGCTTAGTACCGGGTATATATAGCCATGAACGAGATTGTGTTGATAAATCATATTCAAATGCAGAGGTTCTAAATAAAACTTTTATCAAGTACTTGATATAACTTCCTCATCGTAGATAAAATCTCTTTACCTATAACAGGTATAAAATCTAATAGATAAGTGATAAAATGGCCCAAAAAAATAAAATAACAAATAACTGATGATACACTCGAGTTTACTGCATTTAAGTATCAATTTTAATATAGAATAATTACAAAGAAAAGAAAATAGAATATAAAACAACACCTGGTTTATTAACAAACTAATCATGTATATCTACTTGGGGAAGCCATTAATAATAGTTGAATCTATGGGTAAAAAATTTAGGCACTTATTTTATATTTTGGGTATTTAAATCTCATATATGTTTAAAGAATAATGATCATGGGATATCAATCCATTTTGCAATATACACAAAATCATTAAATTAACTTAATCATTATATACCACAAGAAAAACATTTTTTACATAAATTTATTTGTGTATACCAAATTAAATAATCCGAGTTTATTATAGCAAATAACTATTATTATAATAATTGTAATATATATATATATAGTAATATATATATAACTTAGTATATGCGGTATTAATATAACTACCCTAGTGTTATTTCATTTATATACTAGTCTTTACTTTGCACTTTAGAGAATGCTTATAATGGTGGATCTACTATTTATGAGAGAGATTCTTACCCCATACCGGGACTGCAGAGCTTAAGTCAACTCTTCAATAATTTTATAAAGCGATAACGGAAAATGAAATACAATGAAACACAAAAGAAAAAACTCCTTACGCTAATATCATACGAAATTTAGCGATTAATATATGACACCTTTTAACATACTATAAATATTAAAATCGATATAGGAGATTATAGGACAGGGTATATGGACATACCTGATGAATTAGATCGCACTTGACGGGAGCTCGGCTATTTGCTTTATAAAACTGTTATCATTGGAATCCAACTTTTTTGATTGGATGGATACTAAGGTTGTAAAATAGCTTAAATCTGGGTATATTATGTTACTCTCCTTCGCATTAAGATGGACAGTAATTTCTTTTATCTTTCCATTAATATATGTTTTTATATTTTATTTACATCTTATAATTGCGCCAGCAGTAATATGTGCATTTGTAGCTGCATTTAGCATTTGCCACATATGTTACGTAATTACTCCCATTTCTAACCTTTTGCAGTATATACACATTCCTTAATCTTTGGTTCGTTACATAATTTTCATGAAGACTTATATGCCATCCTTTTCATATCACAACCTTCTTATTATCGCACAGTATTATTATCTCTAATCTCTTCTTTATTATCAATTCAAGGTGAGAGTGTCTAATGATATCATTAACTTTATGCTCTCGGATTTAATGATATTGTTCGTCTTATTTATCCAGCGACTTATATAGTCATTTTTTTCTCGATCTATATGATTCGATGACTTAATTTTAGTTCAATTATTAATCATATAGCCGGTATGCTCATTAAGTGATATATAGTACTGCCTCTATTTCATCGATAAACGTGAGCATCTTTCTATAACATTAAGCTAATGTAAATAAAATATTTTACATGGGCTAGTACTCCCATATTGCATATATCATCATTTTTTCCTCTATACACACACCTATACTATAATAAAACCTCAGCAGTGGCTTTTTATTATATAAGAATAAAAGTAGGTAAATTCGACAGGAACTTGCCAAACTTCTTTCTACAATGACCGAGAACCTAATTACCTTATAATATATTCCCTATTCCTGTTTACTTCACAGGTAAATAATTTTCAGGATCATCATTCTATGAGTATGATACACTTATCATATAGCCCTAACATATTATAAAGATACACATGAAAAACAATTGTATCATCACGGCGCTTTGAACTTTTAAGTCATCTATTATCCTACAAAATCTTAAGTAGGGCTAGATACGTTAAGATGCATATTATTACGTTCTATATAATCTGCCCTTTATGTTCGAAGTGGGGAAGCTTTGTACTTATTTGCTTTGTTGTGAATATTGTGTAGGTTACATCACATTCTATATTCAATATTAAAACGAGCGATCTGTATTAGGAATTCTCTCATTTATTACAAAATGTAGTACTGATTCTCTGTATTATCCGTATGACGTTGATAAGCCTAATGTGAATGCATATAACTTATTACTCTATTATATTTATCAGAAGAGAATACATGTCATATGTGTTATTACAATAGTTTTTACTTCGTTTAGTTACATATATTATACCATATATTATATTATATTATAGCACGTAAAAATACCGTCTGCCCTGACACCGATCTGCAGGAGGTGTTAATAACAGAATCTCTTAATTTAACTTGGTTAATATATATATATATTGCGTATAACATAACGGTTCATACATCGCCGATAATCTTTATTTTTGCTTGGGAGAATTCCGCGTATGAGACATCTGTTGACTCTGAACACTTCTCTGCGTCACGATATCACATAGACCTATCTCATGTCTTAAGCTAAACGTGTTAGTTGATAGAGTCTCTTATTTTCCATTTTTGTTTGTGGTACACCAAAATGAAACAAATATCATACCTTTCCTGGAGTGGCATATATTTCACTTTTTTTAGTGCTCTAAAACTTAGGGAAAACATGATTAGTGGAGTACGCATACTGTCTAGTTATTTACTGATCGCAACCTTTCCCATTAATACCTATTACTCTACATCTACCTCATTAGCTTCAATTTCACAACTAGACTTTAATGTGACTAATATAATGATTTGAGGCTGAATTTCACTCGAATTCACATAATTACCTTAATATAACCTAAGGATCAATTCTTATGGTCATTTTTATCAGATTCGCTACACAGGCGCTAACAACGTTTTATTTTTGGCTATATTTTACTTAAATAATATAATATCATTCTAATGGTATCTGCTGTGCAGCGATTTCTTCGGCTGCGCAATTGTAAGAAAAGAATGCAGAATATATATTGATTTCATCATGTAGGTAAGAAGTAATAACTGGCAATGAAATTCCGCTGAGACAGATATATATAGATGAGCCAAATTGGCTACCTGCACTCTCAATTTCGGAGTAATACTAGTTTTATATCCCATATAGTACCGTATCCCGGTGCCATTTTACGAAAAAGCATAGGCTAACCTATAGTCATATACTCATAATACACGATTATACGTATCCTGTACTCTCGCAACAGAGGTTTTCGATCTATATTATTATTAGCAAGAGTCGCATGGACGATGTAATCTAAGCGAGGAGCGAAACTTTAGAAATATAAAATGCCGATTCATATATAGGGGAGTTAGGACTTATTCTATTCACCACCGGACGAATAACGTTTATTAACACTACACGAGGTGTATTATCATTGCACGGCTCCGTATTTAGGCTACAACTAATATCAACATTTACATACTAAGTATTACTATATATATCATGTTACGTGAAAAGCCTCACCCCTCAATATTGAGCAATATTTTATGTGAGTTAAAGATCATTACCGCCTAGACATTACTTGTATTCGCTCATATTCATTTATTCATTGATTGTTCACCAGCTAGGTAACTTATTCACCATTCGACTAGCCTCATATATTTACCTAAAGACTGTAATACAGTTATACAGTATAACACCTATTCAAAAAGACGACTAATCCCATCTATTTTCTGTGTTTTTTTCTCAAATCTATCTTATAACTTAAGTAGTAACTCTAATAATAATATTTAAGTTAAGGTATTAATGTTGTTGTTTACATCAATATAATTATGATTATTGTTTATAACGTAATAACTCGGTTAACTTTATATAGGCCGAGTATATATATTTGTTTGTTTTTGTTAATTATATTTATAATGTTATAAATTTATAGAAAATTATTCATTATGTCTTATTTCACAGTTTTGGTGTAGTCTTTTGTAAACATTTGATTAATGTTTCCAGGTACCACGCTAATATAATGTGAGTGTTACACAATGAACTTTGATATTTAACATTTGACCCATGGCCAAAGATCTAAAAATATAATATTAATAAAATATAAATAATATAAATAAAATACCTAATATTCTCAACATTTGCTATGTAATATTTCTTAAAATAGATATAATAAGAAAATCAACTATGACATGTAAAATTTTGTTATTTGGGGGTGGATCAGGGATTTATTTTGGATTCAGCTTCCAATCTCTTTTTCCTTCTTTTCTTTGCTCTGATTTTGGTACGGCAATAACAACCAAAACAAAACCCGAAGCAAGTGAGGAAAACAAAAAGGGTTATTCCAAGTGAGATCGCTATGTGGTAGTCTTTCAACGTTTCCGCCGTCGTTTGAGAAGGAAGACCGTAGCCAGCTTTTGTTCTAGCCTGAAAAGGAAAAAAAGAAACTTTAATTTTTGTATCTCATAGTTTTTCTCTGTGCATATGTTAACTTTTTCTTTGAAATTTAATAACAAATATTTCCTATTCATTTCATTCTTTGATTATATTATTCTCGGCCCAATGGTAACAAGAACTACTTTTAATTTCTGAAAAGACGATTTTAGTTGAAAAATTGTTTTGTTTTGATGATCATTTCCCCATTAAATACAAGGATCATAACTTCTTTTTTACGGAAATTTTTATTCTTCCAAAAGTAATTAAATTATTATATACTTTACATTTGTGATCTGCTGAAACCCTGTTACTGAAGAGATGTATCTTATGGGGTAAATTGTTTTAAAAATTTTCTTGGGAAGGAAAGTGTCATCTGCAATTTTATTTTCTCTTTTAAGAGAACGTTTTGAGAATTTAAGAGTCTCTGCAAATAGATAATCCCCTCTTTAGTTAACTGATTAACTCGAAACTCTCGAATGTAATCACGAAATATACTTAAGAAGATTCATAAAATAATCTATGAGAACCATTGTATTGTTACATGACAGTGGACAGTCAATATATTTATGGGTAAAAATTAGAATCGTTCTTCCAATGTTGCCCAAGTTTATCCATTATTTTCCAAAACAACTTTTTTGGAAATTTCCTCTCTCCTGTTTATGAAATCATAGTATATAGCAAATCATATTATTCAATGTGATTCCATCAGAATGAAATACTATCTTCTATTGATAGTCTGATTGGCCTGATTCTACCAATAGGCAATTAGTGTCTAATCATATTTAAATGCCGCGTTGAATTAATTTTGAGTAATTAATTTTTAATCATAAAGAAATGGAATAAGAATGAGAAATCACAGATATAGCAATTTTCACCAATGTTTACTGCAAGTTTCAAAGTTAACCCATCTTAGTAAATTCACATCTCTGTGAATTGATGAAAATATGATGAAGAAGAGAGACTGACCCTTAAGTAAAACTTGATGGCAATCCAAACGCGGTTAACCTGTCATTCCCACTCATCGCTTGATTTTGTTGATACCACACCAACGAGTGATGCAAATATCAAGTTCTCTTGATATATAGATATATATAAGTGCTCTATTTATCACTTATATTCTTTATATCCCAGTAGTCATCACAATGGGTTCACAATTATTCTTTATCACATAATTAGTACATATTGTCGCACTTGTCAAAAAATTGATTCACATAGAGAATTGCTTAGAGTGTACATTCTTAATATAACAGAGAAAACCGCGATGGATTTGAAATTTTTCAAAGGTGCCACCCCAATCACACTGTTTCAACTTACATTTGCTTATTCAAAATATGAGCCTTATTTTTAATGCTTTTATATAAGACATTTCACATTTTGCAGTAGAGTGGCTATGCTAGATATTACTTATGTGAGATACATAATGCTCAGCTTTAAACTGGACCCAAACAGTTATTAGCCTGCGAGAAGAAACAACAAGCTAATAAGCAAACTTACTCTAAGAGCATTTTTAAAACATAATTTCAAAACCATATTCATAGTTTAACACTCATAGTATATCATGATAGGGAGAAAAATATGAATTGACACATACAATCAGTTATTATGATATAACCAATACAGTCATTTTGGATTCTACACTCTCGAGTGCCTAGCGAGCAGCTAATGCACACAATATGTGGTTATGAAGTGTACGTAAGACGCATGTTAATCAACACTCTGAAGAATGACATATGTGTTATCTAATTACGTAACGCGTAATTTAAAATTATTCCTGATCTATACTGAAATTTTAATACCAGTTAACCAATAAAGCTAAGCGCAAATATAAGAAAACCACTGAATCGATGATTTCTCTCTATAAACAGAATATCAGTAGATCGCTTCTCTCCAAGTGTATATAGATACTCGTATCAAGAAATTCCATTTATCTACTTAGAACATGGCAAGAAAGTTTTATGGCAGGTGACCCAGAATGTAAATATACTATGATATCTAAGAGGGAACCTTTTTACATATGTCTTAACTGAAGGTATTACTGAGATACGTAACTATATCATCTGATACCAGAGATAATGATAGTATTGAATAAATTATGATTGTGGACATATCTTTATGGCAAAGATCTAGAGGATATTTTTTTAATATAGAAAGAACTCGCAAACAAGTGTATGGAGTAAAATTAATATATGTTGATTTTCAAGTGTTATTATACTTATAATATTACCTGTATTATATTTAATGTGACCTTATTATATATAAAATCATTGTAAATTTATTTAATTTTAAGCCTTATTATATATATATAATATAAAATCTTATATATACAAACTTTTTCCTTAGCCTTTATAATATTAATAATCTAAATTGGTTATTATAACTAACTATATTAATTTCGTATTATGATAACATAATACCTAGCCTTAGAATATACTCTAACCGTTTATCAAATAGCTATAACTTAAGTGTAGATAATGTACATAGAATATCGAATTAATTAATAGTTTGAAGTTATATACAATATAATGATCTCTTATTTAAATAGCTACTTTTAGCTATTTGCTTACTATGTCTCAATATTAATACTTTTATTTACATAACTTATTATTTATTTATTTTATAAGTTATAGATATATTTATATATTATTCAAAATAAAATTGGGACTTATAGTAAAATATATTTAAGGTACTAATAATTTATTTGTATAAGGTTATACTTATAGTATATAATAATACTAAGAACAAAATTATTGTACTAGATACATGATTTAAATTTCTCTTCTAATTATATACGTAAGTTATTCACATTATACCTATTTATTTTTATACTCTTCTCTCAAATTATACTTTTAAGTGCTCATCCGTATCGCTTAGGAGCTTTATAACATGAACGTATACAGAGCTCTGACATGTTCAGGATATATGAAAACAGAACATGTTTTTCTATACGCTGAAATAACACCGTATAACATAAGATGTCAGTACCACTAAGAGAACGTACGAGGTCATATACGTAAAGACACTCACATTTAGGGTATTACACTATCCGAGTCCAACTCAACAAGATAAAGGTATTATAACTTATTTTCTCTTCTTATCCTGTCTTTATATAGGCATCTTTACCTATATGTTCCTCATATAGCGCTCTATGTTTTCAGTTTGAAATTATACTTTTATATACATATAAGACAAATTAATCAAACATTCGAGATTCTCGATTCCTGTCTAAATCTGGAATTACCACTTTTTGAAACCTTAACAGTAATATATATGGACTTCGAGAAACAGTCTCACTGGATACACAAAAGAGGGTATTATTCTATATACTTTTATTATTTCGTGGAAAGGTGATATAACAGAGTGAGTGTACACAATGGTGCTCACCACATTTCTAAACAAGAAACAGGGTCAAGCTCTTGAAAATATATTTTGACCGGGAATTAGGCCTAAATCGCCCCCGGGTATATAAATGCACTTATCATATAATTTATACCAATATGAAGGTAGTTATTATCAACACATTTTACAGAGTGATGAGTAGGTGCAGGTCAAATTTTACGTAATAATTCTTGTAAGGAAGTCCGCGAGCGGGTTGTATGTGGTTTGTTTTAAATACGCTTCAGGGAGTTGTGGAGTTTAATGTCAATTTTGAAATGACAGTTAGAACATTATATAATAATAATAAATATTAAAGAACACATCCGAATATTATTTAACAAAACTTTGAAATATTTTTAGTTAAGTTCATCGAGCCGAATAACTATAATGTAAGTGAATACCTTGTTATTTTTAAATACAGAACTTAGAAAGATTTTAATAAAATACATGATATGCTTCAGCAGAGAAGAACTTATTTTGTTATTTTTATTACTTATACATGGGTAACAGATGATGGTAAAGCTAGTAAGCGCTATCAATATGATACATAAAACATGGCCGCTAGCTTGTGCTTAAGAAAGGAGTCTAGGGGCATAATCCTTGCTGATTATAACACGTCGATTTTATTGCTTTAAAGGTACGTAAAATATATGTTTCTTGTAATGAAAAATCTTCATAAAATTCTTAGATTTTTTTTTCTCAGAACTGATAGTCTGATATTAAAATTCATGACACCCTTAACATAAGTAGTTCATAGCATTAAGTATAAATTGTCTTTGATTCATATTAAGATTTTGGATCTTTTATCTTTATATTTAGAAATTTAAAAAAAACTTTGAAATAATTGTTCCAGTTAATATATGAAATGATTAATTAAATTGTAACAAATAACTTAAGTAAAAGATAAAAATAATATTTTTTAATAAATATTTACTCTTTCGAATGATTCTTCTTATTAAAGGAAAAAAACGCAAAAAGAATTTTATATGAGTCTAGGTCGCATCTCCTGTTCTAAGTAAAAATTCTTGTGTTTGACCTTCCAGAAAAATTATACCCTATATCTTCTTACCGTCGATACAGTGCTAATGTAAATAGAGCGTGTCCCCTACTAGTAAATTCTTTCTTGTGTGTGTAATGTTTAGTAAAAATATTTTTGTAAGTGTAAGTGAATCTGTGTGTGAGTGTAAATAATCTGTTGTGAGTGTAAGTAAATCTGCGAGTGTAAGTAATTGTGTGTGTGAGTGTAAGTGTAATGTATGTGGTGTATGTGTACATCTAAAATGCCATAATCAATGTCGAGCTTGAGTAATAACATGATACAATGTGAAAAAGCTGGTGTGTAATGATACGTGATTATAGTGTGTGGCATGCTGTGTGTGTATGTAGTGTGAGTGTCATGAGTGATGTGTATGAGCTCGTTGCTGTTGTATGATCGTATGTGTGTGTAGTGGTGAGGTCGTTTCTACATATAAATAATCTAAATTAGGCTCACGATATTGAACGTACTTTACACTAACTTATCAAATTAATATGTGAAAAATTTTTCTTTTATTAGCTACAAAAAGTATAAACAAAAAATAATAATAAAATAAATAAAAAGTATTAAAACACAATAAAATAAAACATATGTTAAATAAAATATACTTGAGCTCAAGTAGTAAAATCACAATAATAGCTTTCAAAACAGCATACGACAGAAAGTTAAAGCAGTAAAGCTAGAAAGTTAATGGTATTAATAATAGCGAACAGTTACACAGCAGATTGTATACGGCTACTTGACACGTATAAAGACAGTAAGCAGTAAGAGTTAAAGCAGTAAAGCAGAAAGTTAAGAGCAGTAAAACATGAGTTTAAAGCAGTAAGCGAGTAAACACAAAAAGCATACGTATAGTTCTCCGAGGGTCCACTTGGGCTCTATACGGTTCACACAGCTATCAATGATGAGATTTACCTATAAGCATTTTATACTTGTCTATTATTATAAAAACGTTGATAAAATGGTCTTAATAAATATAACTGATGTTTAAAGAAAAGTCAATAACAATATGAGTTTAAAGCAGTAAAAACTGAGTTTAAAGCACCATCGTAAAACATGTGAGATCTTAATAGCACGTTGGAGATAAGCACGTAAAAGCGATAAAGCATCAACTATCCCCCCTAGGGGTTAGGATAACACCTCTATTGATTTACTGCGAATTAATGCTTTAAGGTATGTAATGTTAATAAATATGTGAGTTAAGCAGTAAAACATAATAAGTTAAAAACAGTAAAACATGAGTTAAAGGCAGATAAAGCAGTAAAAACAAAGCATACTCATCCCACCCTAGGGTGTTAGGTACACCTCTATTGATTTACTGAATTTACTGCGGTATGTAATGTAATGTTAATAAATATGTGAGTTTTAAAGCAGTAAACATTAATAATCGCGTGGAAATAACAGTAACATGAGTTTTACCCAAGCAGTAAAGCAGTGAGAATATATTAAAGCATAACATAATCCACTTGCTTCTTAGGTGTATAGACTTAACACCTTTATTGATTTACCTGTGTATTAACTTGCTTAAATGGTATGGTACAAATTGTTCTTTAATAAGAAATATTTTGTAATAAATAGTAGTAAAAATATTTTTATCAAGTACATCTGCAACTCTGGTGTATTTATTATTTTTTCACTTTCTCTTTTTTCTTTACAATCTGTGTATATATATAATATTAATATAATATAAATAGTATTTCATGCTACAACATCATTTATTTGATAATGTATACTAAATATATGCAAACAAATAGGTCTGTAATGAGTTACAGATTTAGGTTCGGGTGCGTATAATCTGTGAGGGATAATGAAGAAGATTTACTGTAAGCAATAGAAATAAAAAGTAGAACTGAACTTAATGTATAATGATATACCGTTTTTTTATCACTCTCGGGCTCCGCTGTTGTGTCGCCATATCACGTTGTTTCTGGCGCTAGAGACGGAGAGATGTAGTAGATACTTATTTCAACGCGGAGAGATCTACGCTGCGTTTCTGGGTGATGATACAAGTCTTATAAGTCACTATGCGTTAGATCGTAATTGATTGATCCTCATGGTTCCTTGATGTACGGGTAGAATAGCCTCAAAGATGATTTCATCAAAGAAGCTGGAATCATCAAATTATAGGTACTGGTTCAAAGATGACCGTGCCGATAAAAGATGACGGTTCATATATCAAAAGACGAACCCTTCAAAGTTAGCGAGCATTCAAGTGATTGTAAGCATTTCATGAACGCGACAGAAGTTGGGAGCATCAATGCGTGAGAGCATTTATGCCCTTAGGGGCATGCAATAACTTGTGAGGGGCATCAAACGTTTGGAGGCTGTCAAAATATCGAGTAGTTGTGTAGTGTAAGCTGTAGTGCATCTGCAATGCTGAGTTGAGTGTTAAGGTGTATATGCGCTTTAATGTAAGTGTCTAATGGATGAGTGTCCAGCAGTATATAAGTGTCATAGTGTGTATAGGTGTTAGAAAAAGACTAACTCATAGTAGGAAGCATCCTAGCAGTTTGTAAATCTACAGAACCAATCGATATCCTCATACAACCTTATACCTAGGGGTAGAAGACACCCATAATTAGGGCTATTCGGGGTCAGGGGAGGCATAGAAAAAGACTTTTGAAAAAGTGCACTCAGTTGGACACTATGTGGCACTCACTTTGGCACTATGTGGCACTCACTTGGGCACTCATTGGACTCACTTGGCACTCATTGGCAAGGTTGGCACTAACACTTGGCACTAACACCTAGTTACTCTTGGCACTCATCTAATACTCAAAGAACACTAATAGAACATCACTAGATACTTCTGACGGTGATTGGGAAGCATCAAAGCCATCAAGTTAGCGTGGGTCGAAATTGTGACTCATGGTATATGGCAAGGTCAAAGTCGCGAACTATCATGGTCAAAACAAAGGTTAAAGACAATCAAAAAGGGCTAAGTCCTAAGGAACGGGCAAAAATTACGCGTGGGCCAAATTTGACCCATGGTCTCTGTCAAGGGTGTGTATGTGTGTGCGCACGCGCACGTGTATAAGTAAAAATGTAAGTGTCTATGGGAGTGTGTAAGTGTGTCATAGTGAATGTTGTATAAGTGTAAGTGTGTGTGTGTGTGTGTGTGTGTGTGTGTGTGTGTGCGCACGCGCACGTGTGTAGGTGTTCAAGTTAGGGTAGGTCCATACATGCGTACAAGTTAGGAACGAAATATGTGACGGGTGGGCCGCGAGTGGGCAAAAAATTGGCGTGGGCCAAAAATGACCCATGGTATATGGCAAGGTCAAGGCCGAAATATCATGGTCAACAAGGTTAAGACATCAAAAAAGGGCATAAGCCACCTAAAAGGTAAGACAATAATTACGTGGGTCAATAAATTGACCCATGAAGGACAAAAAATTAACGTGGGTCAAATTGACCCATGGTATCTGTCAAGCTTGGAGCCAAGGGGAAGGACAAAAAAGGTTAAGACATCAAAAAAATAGGGCTAAGTCCCTAAAGGAAGATCAAAAATTACCGTGGGCAAAAATTGACCCATGATCGAAAAAATTAGGGGGGCACAAAATAGGGGGCAATACGTACAACGGTTGCTGACGCAACCGTTTGGCGCAACCCTTCTTCGAAGGGTTGCCAAAAATTAGGGTTCTCAAAAAAATTAGGGAGTTCTCAAAAACTTAGGGTTCTCACAAAAATTAGGGTTCTTCTTAAAAAATTTGGGTTCTTCAAAAATTTGGGTTTCTCAAAATAATTAGGGTTCTCAAAAGAAGATCGTAGGAGGTTTCTTCAAACAAAAATTAGGGTTCTCAAAAAATACCATGGGCCAAAATTGACCCATGGAAGACGGAAGGGTTGGGCGAAAAAAGGTAAAGTCCCAAAAAGGTAAAGGCCCAAAAAGGTAAAGGCCCAAAAAGGTAAAGGCCCAAAAAGGTCAAAGGCCCAAAAAGGTCAAAGGCGCCATATAAAGGTCAGGTCAGGTGATACACAATTTGGGCTCAAAAAATACGGTTTGCCCCAAATCTCTTTAGGGTGGGGGCTGGACAACGAAGAATCAAAAGGTAACAAAGTGTAAAGAGGTGTAAAAGGTCCGTGCTCCCAATATAGCCGCCCCTACTACTTAATTATTTACTCTATATATTCTATGATCTATTAGTAGTTCGTAGTCTTTATTATGATAAATCATATAATAAAAAAAATAAACCTTGTTATTTTTATATTCTATAACTATATCAATATATATATATATATTTTCCTATTAATATATACTTATATAAACTATATAGAGTAATATATATATATATATATCCGTTATTTATCTACTTCCTCAACCTACTATTATTTAAGATTTCTGCATACAATATTATAGGATATATATATAATATCTTTATTTATATATATATTCATCCATATATATTCTATATAGTATTATCCTTATAAAAAAAAATATTCATAGTATTAATATATAATATTTATCGGATAAGTTTTAATATTTATATAGTGACTGGGTTAGTAACTATACATTTATATATATATTAGGGATTTATATATTTATGATGCGCTATATTTAATAATCTTGAGTTGAACTACTAGGCCATATATAATATATATACTACATTATAAGAAGGCCAAAACAAAACAGGAGCCATTCTGAAAGACTATTTATGAATTGACTTAAAAACGTGTTTAAAGAACCAAAAATTTATAAACGCAAGTTAATGCTAGACGCTCCGCTTTTCCGAAGCTGTCTTCTGTACTTGAACGTCTATCATAGAATAGAGAGTGGTCCAAACTTTTCCACTAACCACCACTCTTTATTTTCCAGGTTCATTTTAGATAAGTATTTGCTGCAAGGTAAAAAAAATGAGACAGTCTACTTGTAGTTCGATCCCGAACCTTCTTTGTTATCCGGCGTGATAGCTCATCCTAGGATTAAGAGTCTCCTAATTGTCTAACCACTTTTCATCTTCATATATCAAAAAATAAGAGATTAATTATAGTAAACTAAACTATACACAAGATTAATTAAACTCACTATATATCCGAGATGGCTATAATTATAAATATCTTATTTATTTAATGTTAGTACACAACTGAGTGTCTATGGGTCTAAATTTGAATCGCTAGAGCAATATATTTCCAAATATCACACAGGCTCTACAAAAACACCTGATTGATTTATTTCAGCCGTTCTCATTATATGTTTTATGGCAACATCACAAGATGAAAATTTAGGTCTCCTAGGGGCTGAGGGCTGGGCTGGGGCCTTTAGGGCAGAGAGCGTGGGGTGTTGGGAATTGATAAACGACTATACTTTTGCAGTCAGATCTCGTTTTTAAGTTCGCCTTTGAATCCAAAAAAATAGTGGAATTTTCAATCGATTCAGTGACTGAAAACCAAACACCCACTACGATATTATATTATATATACCTTTTACATAATATTATTCGTCACTATTATATAAGACCAATGCCTTTATTTTTACATATGATTATACTTATATATATATATATATATTGGATAATAAATATACTTATCTTATTCATTATATAACACGTTTTTCTTTAGAGTCGTAGTATACTATTTTTAAATTTATATATGGTTTTGCATATGTATATTATTTATATATACATATGACTCTAACTAGTATTATATATTATAACTTTATGTTAAATTTAATATATCTTTATGGGATAGGATTTAATCTTGGGTATTATTATAGTATATATATTTAGTATATTAATTAATATGCATATTAATATATATATAGTAAATATTTAATTAGTATTTTATGTATTTACTTAAGGTTCTTAATATATATATATATTAAATTATATATAATATTATATTATATAATATATATTAATATATATATATATATGATATTCTTTATCTAGTTTGTGTATAATATATATTTAGGCACATATATATATATATTATATTATATATAACGACCTCTAACCAATTTGTTTTATCTTAACAGTAGTAATATTTATTAAGTAATTTGTGCTCAGCAGCAAGTAAATGTGTCTATGAATAATTTCGAATAATTTAATTTGAAAGCACTTTGAAACCTATAATACATACATACATACATACATACATCATACATATTCATTACTACATACATACCAATATCAGTAGAACCACCTTTTAAAGCTTTTCAATTACATACATACATACATACATACGTACATTATATTAGTATGTGGTTATGTCAAACTCCCTTCTATGAAGTTGCTCATAAAAATTCCAATAGTCCATCACACTGGTTAAGATCTTAATATGAACGATCGGCGTAGTTTGGAGCATCCGAACTCGACGCGTTTTCTAACCGTTTCGTCATATGAAAAGGACTAAAGCGGGAAATTTACGGACGCAACGGTTTAAACTGCGAGCAAAAAGTGACGAGCCGGTCAGATGCGCGTTCAATGTGTGTGTGTAGGTGTTGTGTGTGAAGGTGTGTGTTCGTAGGTATCGTAGGTGTGTATGTAGTAGTGTAGGTGTAAGGTGTGTGTAGGGTGTGTGTTGTGTGTGTGGTGTGTAAAATAGTAACTCGTAACACGCTATCTTTGCAAAGTGGTAGATTGAAATCTCGTCTTCAAATTCGCCGTTCACAAAAGTGTATAGATGTAGTTAAGAGTAAACTTTACGCCCCGTTAGTTTGGAATATGCGCACTAGATTGGGAGTTTTATATAATTTTTTCCTTT
>JABUQX010054935.1:0-32500 GCA_015478945.1 Trachelipus rathkii
ATTTTTTTTTTTCTTTTCTTTTTTCAGTAATGGACCACCTCACTGGGCAAAGCCCTATTCAAGAGGGGGGTTTGTTTAAAATAAACAAAAAATTCAAACTACGCAAATTTACGCAGGATGAGCACAGACGCTGGCCTTAAAGTGAGGGAGATTAAATTGATAGGAAACACAGAAGATGGAAGAGAATTCCACCGGACAGAGGTAGCAGAGGTGGCAGAAAAGAAGGAGGCACTGCAGCGAACTGTCTGGAGTTACTAATAAACACAAAACTCATGTGCCTGACACAGCACCCCTTGTTCTAAAGAGGGCGTCTTAAAGGTGGTGGCACGCGAGTGAAAAGTTCCCTCGAGCACTTTGCGCTTACGGTACCTATAGAAAGAGATAAGCACCAAACCATCGGCACCGCAAAGATAGTAGGGTCAAGTGAACTAAAAGAAAACGGACAGTTTATAAGTCTTTGCCTTTGACTACCCTATCCAAAAGCCGGTGAAACCTGAGCTCCCCCAAAATGAGAGCAGTACTCCATACAAGGCGGATTGCAGCCCTGTATAACTGGAGTAATTGTGAAGAGGAAAAAAAGTCGGGTCGCGATTCAGAACCTCCAGTTTCTGTGAGGCCGCCTCTAGCAACCGTTGTATGTGAAAGGTTCCAAGACATTTTTTGTTTAGTTAAGGCCAAGGTGTTTATATTGTCAAACAGGAGAGACGAGAGAACCATCGAAAGAGATAGGAAGTTAGAAGTGTCTTAGAGAGGGGAGATTGAAGAGTTGAGTTTTTGTTAAAAAATTGAATTTCACAAGGTTCAGCATGACCCCACCCGAAATTCTATCCAGGATCAGCGAGAATAGAATAGAAAGATTAAGACGAGAGAGGCATTCTAGAAGTAAAAGAGGGAGCCAGATTGAAATGAGTTGGAAGAATGAAGGTCGAGTCATCGGCATTGGAGTAGAGTTAGATGTTGCAGGTGAGAAGATCATAATGAAAAGTAGGAATAAAGTAGGAGATAGACAGAACCCTGAGGAACACCACTATTGACAGAAGAAGAAGAAGTCGATATTGAGCGATTTGAAAAAACTAGACATAAGTAAGCAAAAGAGAAGGAGGAAACACAAAGAGGGGAGCTTGGAGAGCGTGACGCGTCCATACCCGGTCAAATGCTCTTTTGGATATTTCAAGCGCCACCGCGCAAGTTCTCCCCGTAGTTCCTGAAGGGCGGAAAAAACATAAATCGGTTGAAATAGGAAGTATTATCCACCAGTAGGACGTCGAACGCTGAAAGCGTACTGGTATCGGAAAAGAAGAGAATTGAAGATTTCCAGATGGTCTAAGAAGTTGAGAGTTCTAAGAAGGGTTCAAAGATCTAGATAGACACAGCGTGAGAGCTATAGTGGCGATAGTTAGAAGAATCAGAGAGGCTTCCGTTTTTCGGCGAATAGGTTGGACATGTGCGTGCTTCGCAACCGCTGAGGGGAACTTTAGTATGAGCGCATAGGAATTATAGTTGAACGGGGGAGGGGCCAGCCTCGGAAGCTACACTCCCTCAAACTCGGGAAGGAGTGCCATCCGGGCCACCCGGCCTTCCTAACGTTCATTGATTTCAGGAGGCGCCATGCAACCGATCAATGTAATCACAGGCAAAGGACATAGGCACCTGAGAGGAGAAGGTGGAGGAGGAAGAATGCCAGGAATCGTCCGGGTTGAGTTAGAGGAATAGGAGGCCGACAGAGATTGGCCTTTTCAGTTGGAAGGTTAGCAACAGAGCCATCAGATCGAATAGAGGAGGAAAGGCAGATTTACAGAAGTTGTTAAGAGATGTTTTTGGGCAAGAGGCCAGTGAAAGATTTATCAGTAGGAGAAACCAAGGAGATCAGCGCACCTTCGTTTGATGAAAGCCGCTTTGCTCGTCGAAGAGTATCCCTCAATAATTTAGAATTCAGAGAAAATTAGTTATAGTACAAGGAGAAAAGGAATTTTTCCACCCCCGATAGCACTGTTTGTAGCCTCAATGGCTAGAGAACAAGCACGACCGATCCATGGATTTTCAGAAGAGAAACATTTAGTAGAAAGATGGAATGAACCTGCTCATCCCGTTCGTTCAAAAAAAGAAAACGATTACATTCCACCTTAGTGGCAGAACGCTGGAAACGTGCATCAGAGGTCAAAAGCAAGTCATCCAATTTATATTAGCGTTGAAGCGACGCAAGGCCACCCCCAATCGGCCCCGATCCAAAGTGCCAGAAAAATGCATAGGGTAGATGGGGCTGTTTCAAAGGAAATATTTAAAGTAAGAGATATAAGGTATTCATGATCAGCATATCAGTAGGAGCAACGGTAGTTTATTTACAGAATATACAACAAAGGACTATTGGTGAAAAATAGGTTCAGTGTGTTCAAGAATTGGTAGGAACGATCCGAATGTGTGTAGGTCTTTGATTAGTTGCTCCAGATCGTTAAGAATGGTGATAACTGATTCGGCCTCCTCCCCACCCTAAATCAGTATATATATATAACTATATATATATTATTATATATATATATATAATATATATATATATATATATAATATCATTATATTATATATATATACTTATATATATATAATAAATATATATATTAATGCTGGCAACAAAAAAGTGACATTGAATAATGGCAACAGAAATCAATACAGAAAAATCTCTGTCACGATTATACTTGATATCAAACCAATAAAAAAGGGGCTGAGCTTATGACACCCGTAGACGACTCTCGTGAGCTCATATGATCCCAGAGAAAGTCAGTGTCTCGTTTGAGCTCGTACAGTGAGGTGTTATTGTACGGCGCTCCGGCTTGCACATTTCTTGATTTCTTGTTGACATTTGCTGTGCTAAAACTTCTGTGCAAGTAGATACAATGGGGTGGAAAAAAGCTTTCTATGACAGAGAAAAACCGTGCCTTGACCCTATTAGAGCAGGGAATGTCTGTTATTGATGTTGCAGCAGATTTAGGAACCTCAAGAAATACGATTTATCGCCTAAAACACGCCACTTACCAGAGGTCATAATAAAAAGATAAAGTATGCCATCCAAATGTTAGAAAGTACTTTTTTAGTAACAGAAGTGTAATTTTTGGTATTATTGATGGTAACTCTTTCAACCTTCAAGAAGTTAGATCATTATATGGATGTAATGATATAGTACGGTTGACTCAGCTTTTAATGGTCATGTACTTTTGGTGGGTATTTTTGACAACCCCTTTGGGGTATTGAAGACAGTTTTTTGAGTTAGTTTAGTTGATACATCTGTTTATACAGCTTAAGTTGCATGCTACATGTATAATTATTGAAGTCTATTATATGCTTAATGAAAATTTAAATCTTTAGATGAAGTCATTCAAAGCATATTGCAACTTTACATCTATTGATATGTTCATGTGCCATGAGCTAGTTTGCTAGTTTAGTTGTATACTTTGTTACCAAAGTCTACATTCATTCTTGTTGAGAATTTTGGGAAATGTTTCAATTATTCATCTTAGTTCACACTAAGAATAAATTTTCTCCTTTTTCAAGATTTTTTTTAAGCCCATTTCACATGGTTGAAGTCAGCACTTGCTAATCCCTTCTTTTGTGGGGAAATGATTGATACTAGGTTGTGTCAAGTTTAAAAGGTAGCTTATTTTACATCATATAATTTTTTAATATTTTATTCTAGTAAGATTTGATCCCATTAATGTTTATTCTACTTATGTCTTTTACATATTTGGACATATTGTAGCTATTGTTTTTCAAAGCATTATTTGTAAGATTCAAAAGAAAATCTGCTGACAAGAATTATTTCAGGAAGGGATTTGCAAGATCATTACTACCAGTGGGATAATACTTTATTTTTAAGTGTGCATTAAAATGAGTCAAAAGTATTAAATGTTACTCTTTTGATGAATTTGTAGTCATCCAGCTAAAAATATTTGAAAATATTTTACTAAGTTTATTTTAATTATTCCTTTAGTGTAGGCTTACCATTTCACACATATTTATAGAATTTTATTGGGATAAATGATACACCATTCGAAAAAGGAAAGCTAGCACTGCAATTTTTATTTTGATCACTGAAAAGTATCAACTAGATTTTAAGTTATTTCCTCCTAAATGTCATGAATCAGCATTTTAATCAACAATTTTTAAAAGTAAATTTCGCTGCTGAACTACAGAAGATTTTTAAAAATGGATTTCACTGAAATACTTGCATAAACAGATGGTTCATAAAATATCTCAAACATAGCAGCGCTATATCAATTTTTTTTTTAAGGTTTTTAAAAGTTTATCAAAGTTAACAAAAAAGTTATTTTATTTTCAGTGACTCATACAGTATATTTTAATTTGCAACAAATTTAAAATTTAAAAACATAAAGGAAAAACTAAAATGCTGAGCTCTTATTTTGCTGTACTCCAAAAAAAAGCTGCTCAATGTAAAAAAAAATATTATCAGTAAAAAGCTGAACCGTGATTAATTTAATGACAAGCTGTTAAAGCACTAAAAATATTTTATATAAAAATAATAAAAATGTGTTATCCTTTCAGAATTATGCAAGTTCAGAAAGTTTCATTCTAATTCAGATGAATAATAACAAAGTTATATGCCAAAAAATTATATTGATTTATTTTTTTTTTTTTTTGCACTAAAGAAAAAAATTGTTATAATTTTTTGCTCTGTCATTTGCAAAAATTTTCAATACTGTATAATATGAATAGACACACATTTTTTTCTTCAGATATTTTTTATTATTTCATAATATGATGATTATATTATGGAAACACAATGGAGAATAGGTGGAACATTTCTTTCCCTAATAGTGGAGATATGCTGGTCAGGAGTAGCCAAGATTATGAGAAAACTTGTCAGTTTTCTAGAGTAAGTAAGATTTTTCAAAAACAAAGGGGAATCTAAAATATTAATGTAAAATAACTAGGTTCCTTATAAAGTTTCATAATCTGTGAAAGTCTCATAGTAATTGGATAAGTATTTAAAAAGTTAAGCCATTAATTCTAAATTTTTTTTTATTTTTTGGCAGCTCAAAAATGATCAATACAAAAATATCAGATTATATATAACTGTGCAAGATTCACATTTTTTTTGTTTAGATAAATTGTGTGTAAACTCAAAAGGTTTGCCGCTGCTTATGGAGAAAATTTTGAAAATTAGAATTTTTTCCCGTGCACATTGTCAAATCCATTCTGCATACTAAATTTTATCAAAGCAAAAAATATTTATCTTCCCCACCTATACATGCTCCAAAAGTTTCATTCTGATCAGATGAATAATTAAAAGGCTATTTTTATTTTTCATTTAAGACTCCAAAATTGAACCCATATGCCCCTGAATTTCACGAGTAAAATTTTTTTGTTTTTGAAAATGCAGAAACCATTCAAAAGAGCAATCAATTCTATGTAAGAGAGTGTGAAAACCTAAAAATCATTGAATTAATGATTACTACCCCCAAAAGTTAAGTACCCCTACCCAGACCCCTACCTACCCTACCCTTAGGCAAGTATTTACTGTAACCCTTTTTAAAAGTTTCCAATGGTTTTAGAATTGAATTTTGATTCACTTTTCTGTTAAAGATTACAACAAATATGAATTCTAATTCTTTTATGTAAACCTTGCTCTTCCTTTTTCTATTATTCCTTTAGGTATTTTTAAAAGTATTCAACATAAAAGTTTCAATTTAATTTTTAAAAAATTTTAACGGTATTAAAAATATATTTTTTACAGTTTAAAATCAATAACTTTATCACTCATTATATTCTTTGACCTTGGTTTTTTTTTTTTTTTTTTTTTTTTTTTTTTTTTTTTTTTTTTTTTTTTTTTTTTTTTTTTTTTAATATTTCATCTTTATAAAACAAATTGAATATGATGAACTTATCAGATTTTAATCTTAGTTTAAAAACTTAATTTTCCAATTATGATATTTTATAGATATCTGGTGAATACTTCAAATTAATCTTATAATCTGGTTCAGTGTCCAGATTGTGTTTAACTTGTAATAAATTTAAATTTAATTACAGAATTAGCTTGTGATAAATTTAAATTTAATTACTGTAATTGTTTTCATTTTTCAGCTTGGTAAGTATGTTGTATATGGTAATAAGGATATTTGTTTTGAGACTCTCTTTCTCACTTTCCTTTTCTTCTGAAATTGAAGGTTGAATTTATATATCTTTTTCTTTTTTCTTCAGGCTTTCTAAAAATATTTTAGGAAATCAAATTTATGAAGATATACATGAAAGGTAAATATTAAAATTGGTAAAATAATTTATCCATATTTTATTTCAAATTATTATTTAAAAAAAAAAAAATGTTGCATTCATCAAAATACATTAGTAGTGAGGAAAGGTCACCTACCAAGTAAGTACCCAAGTAATTTAATAATACTGCATTATAAAGAATTCTGGTATAATAAGTAATATTATAAGATATTGAAATTAATCACAGATTTCACAAATATAAATCTTTGTACAGTATAGGGTATATCAAAAATATTTTCAAACTAGTTTTTAATTTTTAAAAATGTCCAAAACTGCAAAAATTTGTGATCCAAAGTCCAAATACCATTTTTTTTTTATTATATACATATATTATAGTGCTTGGTATAGCCATTTTTTTTGACAATTCCAATACTTACAAAATTTTATTGATACTGCATATTGATACCCCAAAAAATGCTGATACTGAGTACCAATCCCGATACTTAACTCCATCCCTAACTTAAACATCTTTTCAAAATTAAAAACTAGTTTGAAAATATTTTTGATATACCCTATACTGTACAAAGATTTATATTTGTGAAATCTGTGATTAATTTCAATATCTTATAATATTACTTATTATACCAGAATTCTTTATAATGCAGTATTATTAAATTACTTGGGTACTTACTTGGTAGGTGACCTTTCCTCACTACTAATGTATTTTGATGAATGCAACATTTTTTTTTTTTTAAATAATAATTTGAAATAAAATATGGATAAATTATTTTACCAATTTTAATATTTACCTTTCATGTATATCTTCATAAATTTGATTTCCTAAAATATTTTTAGAAAGCCTGAAGAAAAAAGAAAAAGATATATAAATTCAACCTTCAATTTCAGAAGAAAAGGAAAGTGAGAAAGAGAGTCTCAAAACAAATATCCTTATTACCATATACAACATACTTACCAAGCTGAAAAATGAAAACAATTACAGTAATGTTAAATTTAAATTTATCACAAGCTAAATATAGTAATTAATTTAAATTTATATTACACGGTTAAACACAATCTGGACACTGAACCAGATTAATAAGATTAAAATTTTAAGGCTTAACATCGTTATATAAAGTTAATAACTTACAAATATATAACAGATTAAATACTATTTTAAACGTGGTTTTTATGTTATTACTGCGATGAATAATTAATTAATAATAAGTAAAATAAAATTAACTTTTAAAATGATTTTAAAAAAAAAAAAAAAAAAAAAAAAACCAAGGTCAAAAAAAATAATGAGTGATAAAATTATTTATTTTAAACTTTAAAAAAAATTTTTTTAAAAACTTTAAAACTATTTGAAAATTAAATTGAAACTTTTATGTTGAATACTTTTAAAAATACCTAAAGGAATAATAGAAAAAGGAAGAGCAAGGTTTTCAAATTGAATGAATACAGGTTTCGTGATAAACTTCAACACTACAGGAATCAAAATTCAATTCTAAAACCATTGGAAACTTTTAAAAAGGGTTACAGTAAATACTTGCCTAAGGGTAGGGTAGGTAGGGGTCTGGGTAGGGGTACTTAACTTTTGGGGGTAGTAATCATTAATTCAATGATTTTTAGGTTTTCACACTCTCTTACATAGAATTGATTGCTCTTTTGAATGGTTTCTGCATTTTCAAAAACAAAAAAATTTTACTCGTGAAATTCAGGGGCATATGGGTTCAATTTTGGAGTCTTAAATGAAAAATAAAAATAGCCTTTTAATTATTCATCTGATCAGAATGAAACTTTTGGAGCATGTATAGGTGGGGAAGATAAATATTTTTTGCTTTGATAAAATTTAGTATGCAGAATGGATTTGACAATGTGCACGGGAAAAAATTCTAATTTTCAAAATTTTCTCCATAAGCAGCGGCAAACCTTTTGAGTTTACACACAATTTATCTAAACAAAAAAAATGTGAATCTTGCACAGTTATATATAATCTGATATTTTTGTATTGATCATTTTTGAGCTGCCAAAAAATAAAAAAAAATTTAGAATTAATGGCTTAACTTTTTTAATATTTATCCAATTACAATGAGACTTTCACAGATTATGAAACTCTATAAGTTACACATTTTATTTACATTAATATTTTAGATACCCAATGGTTTAGCCGTTAATCTTTAGAAAACTTTTGAAAACTGAAAAGTTTCCCATAAACAGTGGCAAATCTGTTCAGCATACAAACTTTATCTAAAAAAATGTGTACCTTCCCCAATTATATGGCTATGACCTGAAAATTTCAAACTAATTATATGAATAATAAAAAAATTTCTGAACAAAAAATGTGTGTCTTCTTCAATTATACATATTTTGAAAATTTTGCAATGATCAGAGAAAAAATTATAACAATTTTTTCTTTAGTTGCAAAAAAAAAAATAAATAAATCAAATAATTGGTGGCATATAACTTTGTTATTATTCATCTGATTAGAATGAAACTTTCTGAACTTGCATAATTCTGAAAGGTACACATTTTATTATTTATATAAATATTTCAGTTACCTAACAGTTGTGATTATTCTCACGGTTCAGCTTTTTTACTGATAAATATTTTTTTACATTGAGCAGCTATTTTGGAGTACAGCAAAATAACAGCTCAGTATTTTTAGTTTTTCCTTATGTTTTTAATTTTAAATATGTTGAACTATATTTTACTGTATGATTCATTGAAATAAAATAACTTGAGTTTCTAATGATGATTAGTTCAAGTTGGCGCTGTACTTAGTTTGATAATACTCTCTTTAAAAACTCTTTAAAATTAATTACTTCATAAATTGACTATCTCTTATCCGCGCTGTATGTATTTTAGACTAGTTTATTGAACCATCTCCGTTTATGCAAGATAATATTCAGTGAAACTCCATTTTTAAAAATGGGCGTTTTCTTGTATTGTTCTTTAGCAGTGCGACTACAGATTTTACTTTTTAAAAATTTGCTTCCCACTTAAATGCTGCCTGATTCAATGAAACATTTAGGAGGAAATAACTTAAAATCTAGTTGATACTTTTCAGTGGATCAAAATCAAAAATATTGCGATGTTTGAGAACTTGTCATCAAAGATGGGTATCATTTATCCCAATTAAAATTCTATAAATATTGTTTATGTTATAAATATGTGTGAAATGGTAAGCCTACACTAAAGGAATAATTAAAATAAACTTAGTAAAATATTTTCAAATATTTTTAGCTGGATGACTACAAATTCATCAAAAGAGTAACATTTAATACTTTTGACTCATTTTAATGCACACTTAAAAATAAAGTATTATCCCACTGGTAGTAATGATCTTGCAAATCCCTTCCTGAAATAATTCTTGTCAGCAGATTTTCTTTTGAATCTTACAAATAATGCTTTGAAAAACAATAGCTACAATATGTCCAAATATGTAAAAGACATAAGTAGAATAAACATTAATGGGATCAAATCTTACTAGAATAAAATATTAAAAAATTATATGATGTAAAATAAGCTACCTTTTAAACTTGACACAACCTAGTATCAATCATTTCCCCACAAAAGAAGGGATTAGCAAGTGCTGACTTCAACCATGTGAAATGGGCTTAAAAAAAATCTTGAAAAAGGAGAAAATTTATTCTTAGTGTGAACTAAGATGAATAATTGAAACATTTCCCAAAATTCTCAACAAGAATGAATGTAGACTTTGGTAACAAAGTATACAACTAAACTAGCAAACTAGCTCATGGCACATGAACATATCAATAGATGTAAAGTTGCAATATGCTTTGAATGACTTCATCTAAAGATTTAAATTTTCATTAAGCATATAATAGACTTCAATAATTATACATGTAGCATGCAACTTAAGCTGTATAAACAGATGTATCAACTAAACTAACTCAAAAAACTGTCTTCAATACCCCAAAGGGGTTGTCAAAAATACCCACCAAAAGTACATGACCATTAAAAGCTGAGTCAACCGTACTATATCATTACATCCATATAATGATCTAACTTCTTGAAGGTTGAAAGAGTTACCATCAATAATACCAAAAATTACACTTCTGTTACTAAAAAAGTACTTACATCTGGAAATTGGTCGCATTTATATCGTTTTTATTATTGACCCATTATTTGTGTAAGCTGGTAGCGTGTTTTAGGCGATAAATCGTATTTCTTGAGGTTACCTTTTTACCATATTTTAATCTTGCCTGCAACGCGATCCCCTATCACTTAGGAAAAGAGATAACAGACATTCCACATTGCTCTCACCTCTCGGCACAGTGATTTTCATCTTGCTAGAAAGTTTTTGCTCCGGCAAACCATAATGTGTAATCTTAACATTGAACCTCAGAGTTTTGCACAAGCAACTCTCATTTACAAGAAATCAAGAAAATGTGTGCTAATAATGCCGCCCCCAGCGCTTCGACCTCCTCTAATATCATTCTACCATTCAGTTCGGTGTCACGAGCATCTCAAGGCGAGACACTGACTTTCTCCGGGAGTCAGTTTCGAGTCTCACTTGAGAGTCGTAATTTTTCTTACGTGGTTTGCTCAACATACTTTAATTGGCTTCCAGGCCCCTACTGTGTTATTGTGCTTTAGATTTTTCAAGTTTTCTTTAATCGTGGAACAGGACATGGTTTTGTGTCTCGTATTGACTATTCTCCCTCATTTCTTAATCATTTATTTCTATAGGATTCCCGGGTCTTATAATTAAAAAATGCCTATACCTATTTCTATTTATTATTAATATGTATATATTAATATAATTATTAATTAAATATAAATTATATATTCTATACCATATAATATATATATATATATTATATACCGATATATATATGCGTATCAATTATATATAATTAATGATTCTATTTAATTAAGTTCCCTATATAATGGGGCCAAGTCTAATTTATTATAAGGAATTATTGATTGTATATTCTTTTTGCTGATGTTAGGTGGTTGTGATAGACGAAGGCTCGAATTCATTCAGACTATTCTTAAGCGCGAATCTGGAGCACCAACTAACTCCAAACGCACAACCCCTACACATTTCCCTCCCAAAAAAACCTCATCCATCTTCGGAATTGCTCCGTCTACCAATTTCTTGAACCAACTTCGACCCTATGTTTTCACCACTGAGTCTTCTCTCTATAAATACACTACCTTATCTCCTATTGGTAATCTGACCACAACCTTATATCTCTTAATATATAACTATTAAATAATTATTCATCGGAGGTCACTATACAAGGCAGCTCCTATCTTACATCCTGCCTCTATATTCGCATTTATATATATTAGGCTACTCTTTCCAATCGTGTGGTGAATTTTAGGATCGTTTTTCATTTGAACCTCATGCCCATGCTGCTCGCCTCTCTAACGTTTAATCGCTGCAAAAACTATAATTGGAATGACTGGCTTAAACTCTGATGACGTTTCAGCTTCTGCCACTAAGTCAGGGAACTGTCTTAATCATGAGTTGTTTCACGGGGATGTAGCAGGGGATTCATTCCTTTTTCTCTTATGATCGTAATAATCTCTCTCTCTCCTACATATCCATGGTTTTGATCGTGCCTGTTTCTCGGTCAGCAGTCGGGGGGGCTAGAGACACGCTTATTCGGTGATTACTGAGTCGGAAAAATGTCTCTGCTAATCTCCTCTTTCACTCTCGCTGAATTTTTCACTCAGCTATATAATTCTATCGATTGCAGGGATACTCTTCGAAAAACGGAGGCATAAGCGGGCTGCAGGCATTTCATTCGAGAGACGTATAGTTAAAAGTGCGCTTAAGACACTCCTTGGTTTCTGCCTATTTTGGATAATATACTGTTTCTGCGAAACCTTGTCTTGCCAAAAATAACATACTGCTAACAACTTCTGTTAAATCGTGCCTTTCCTCTCTTATTCGAGTCTGATGGCTCTGTTGCTAAACTCTCCAACTGAAAAGGCCACTCTCTTCGCTCTATTTCCTAACTCAACCCTGACAATTCTTGCATTCTTTCCTTCCTCCACCTTCTCCTCTCAGCTGTCTCTCAGGTGCTTTGCCTGTGATTACATTTTTGATCGGGTGCATGGCTCCTGAAAATCTATTGGAACGTTAGGAAGCCTAGTGCGCCGGATGGCATTCCTCCCCCGAGTTTTTGAGGGAGTGTGCTTCCGAGCTGGGCCCCTCCCCTCGTTCAAGCTATATTCTCTATGCCTCGAAACTAGCACTTTCCCCTCAGTGTTGAAGGCACGCACATGTCCAACCTTATTCCTCGGGCGAGAAAAAGAAGATGCTGGTCCACGTTTTGATTCTTCTAACTATCGCCCATTGTATAGCTCTCACCTGATTTCTCATCTTAAGATCTTTTGAAAAACCCATCTTAACTCTCACTTCTTAGACCCATCTGGAATCTCATTCTTTCTTTCCGTCACCAGTACGGCTTTCAGCGTTCTCGAAGGTCTACTGGTTGGTATACTTTCCTATTTACCGAATGGTTTTCCGGCCCTTAGGAACTACGGGGAGACGTTCGTGGTGGCGTGACATATCCAAAGCATTTGCCGGGTATGGCCGCGTCACTGCTTCTCCAAGCTCCGCCTCCGGTTGGGTTTCCTCCTTCCTTTGGCTTACTTATGTCTAGTTTTCTTTCAAATCGCTTCATATCGGCTATTGTCCTTTTCTGTCAATAGTGGGTGTTCCTCAGGGTTCTGTCTTAATCTCCTACTTTATCCGTACTTTCATTAATGATTCTTCTCACCTGCACATCTAAACTCTATCCACTCATATGCGATGACTCGACCTTCCATTCTTCAACTCATTTCAATTCTGCTCACTCTTTTACTTCTAGAATTTGCCTCGCGTCTTAATCTTTCTGATTCTATTCTCGCTGATCTGGATAGAATTTTCCGGTGGCGTCGTCTGAACCTTGTGAATTCAATTTTTTAAAAAACTCAACTTCTTCACAAATCTCCCTCTCTAAGACACCTTCTAACTTTCTATCTCTTTCGACGGTTTCTCTCGTCTCTCCTGTCTTGGAAACCATAAACATCCTTGGCCTTTAACATAAACAAAAAATGTCTTGGAAACCTCACATCACAAACGGTTGCAAGCGGCACTCACAAAAACTGGGAGTTCTGTTTAGATTGCGACTTTTTTTTCCTCTTCACAGTTACTCCAGTTATACAGGCCTCATCCGCCCTTGTATGAGTACCTTGCTTCCATTTTTGGTGGGGAGCTCAGGTTTCAACCCGGCTTTGGATAGGGTCGAGTCCAAAGCAAAAAGACTTATAAACTGTCCGTTTCTTTCTAGTTCACGTGACCCTCTATCTTCGCGGTGCGATGTTGGTGCTTATCTCTTTTCGATAGGGTACCGTAGGGCAAGTGCTCGAGGGAACTTTCCGCTCGCGTGCCAACCACCTTTACAACGCCTCGTAGCACAAGGGGTGCTTGTCAGACGATGAGTTTTGTGTTGATATTGCAACTCCAGACTAGTCGCTGCAGTGCTCCTTCTTTCCTGCCACCTCTGTTCTTGGGAATCTCTTCATTCTTCTGTGTTTCCTACTCAATGTAATCTCCCTCACTTAAGGCCTGCGATTCTGTGCTCATCTGCGTAAATTTGCGTATTAGTTGAAGTTTTTGTTTATTTTAACACCCCTCCTGAAATAGGGCTTTGCCCGTGAGGTTTGGTGGTGTGATAACTGTAAAAGAGAAAAAGAAAAAACAAAAGCATCATATAAGGAAGCAGCAAAACTATTAACACGGGGAACAGGCCTATTTTTATAAATAAATGGTTTTTATTTTTTTTTTAACAAATTTATAGGTATGAAACTATTGGGTAATTGTGTAGTTAAAGTGAGTCAAGTGCTTTTACTACAAAATACATTAGTAAAACATGAAATTATTTTTAGTGAATGTACAATTAAGACAGTGTAATAAAAAAAAAAAAAAAAAAAAAAAAAAAAAAAAAAAAAAAAAAAAAAAAAAAAAAAAAAAAAAGAAGCAACAGAACAATTAGAAGGAGTCAAACATTCAAAATTTAAATAATCCACAGTCTGGAATTTCTATACATCATGTAGATGTTGAAATAAATGATAATGATGGACAAAAGGAAAATCTAAATAGGAACGACGGTTCACACCTAATAATCATCGGTTGAGGATGATCATTCTCGACTCTCGATCACGCCGAACCCACATGCGCCAGAACTAGGAAAGCTCTCTGTGCAGATATTTCCTCCGGTTTGAAACAAGGGATGTGGGAAAGTGGTTTTGGATAAACGAGATGGAATTTTCTATTTAGCCGTATATTTTATTACTGATCAATATCGGAAAAGTCAACTTCTCGGTCCTCTGCTTACCTTCGGCAACCTTGCTTTATAACGTTCAAGGTGAAATAAGCTTTTTTTCAATCCTACTCAAGAGAACCAAGACGCCTATGAAGAATTGGTGCGCCTGCCACTGTAAATGAAACTTGCTCCATCTCGATTTAAAGATAAAGCTGAAAATTATCTTCGGCAGGCTTAAACCGTTTGGGAAGCCCACCGGCATATCTTCAACAGAATTAAAGCATCATAGGAATCCGCCAGTTTATCAAAGCTTTTCATCACCATCATATTAAGAGCTAAACCTTTATGAAACAGTTATGTTTTTCTTTCTGTGTTTCTTAGCCTGAGTGATTCTGGTACCTTGTTGATAACGGGGCGAGATTGTAAATGTCGGGATGCGGTATTCTATGGAAATTGGCCGAAGCAGTCTGATGTGTTCATGGATTCAGAACGTCATATAGTCCAAAATGCTCTATCCTCAGATCTTCATTCTCGGTCAATCTGTGACTCCATTCATCCCTAACTAGGGCAATTCGGGATTCCCCAACCAGTGTCTACAATCACCACTATACCACATTTCACACAATGATTGGCTCAAATAAATAACGACTAAGTGAGATTAAGTTTTTTGTCTTTTTGGGCAGCTCACATATTCAAAGTAAACTCAACTCATAGATCTTACCTCAATTTCTGTGTAGGTACTGGATTAAGATGGCTCTGGGGTACATGATGTTTCGCTTTTCTTCTGGTTGTTGGGTTTACGTAAACGACGATGCCATTGGGCTCGAGGACGTCAGTTTCTAACACACAGTCATCGAATCATCTTCATGGTGATTGTTATGAGAGCGATGACCCCTTGCTACTACCATTTCACCTCCGTAAAATGGGCTAGCAGGCTGCCCAAGAAGCACTTGCCAAACATGGCTCATTTGTTGGCACAAGCGCCATTTTTCACCCAAAGACAATGGCTGGACTACTTGCCCTTACCTTGGCAGTTGGAAACTAAGGTTATAGGGGTGGATTTAACCCCTGTACAAAGAAAGTTCGTTTTAATCCAGTAGTAACTCGGAAAATTTGTAAGTACAAAAGTAGTTTAACAATAGCAAAGCTATTTATGTTAGGGAGGAAAGCTACCCCCAACCAAATTCGAATAATAATTTACAACATTATAGTGTAAAAAATGTATTGATACAATTTTGCCAAATGCAATAAATAATAATAAATATCCAGGTTCATGTTCATTCAAGCGAAAATGCAACTAATGGCATAAAACCCTCTGTTTTATGCGAGAGAGCTTCTCAGTTGAGTGCAAATGAAATCATTGGTTATAGGGAAAATTTGATTTCCTCCTCGATATAGGTAGTAAGGTAAAAAGATATGCATTGATCAGAGTAGCGAAACAGTCAGTTATTGGCTGGACCTTTAGTTCCAAGCCCAAAATACCTGCATGCGGTTGAAATGGCAGATTCTATGTTGTTTTGATGATTTATATAAAGATTTTAGAAAATGTTATGTGAGAGATAATAATTATGATAATAGTTATCCCTGGGGTAGCTATAGGACAATCTTGCCTCCAACAAGTGATAATAAAAATAGAATGAAATTAAAAGTAAAATGCGTGGATATTATAATGAAATAAATTTAATACAAGTGAAATTACGGTTTTACAAAATTTCCTCTTTCCCCCCGTCTGATCTTAAATTTACTTTAAATGAATTTAAATTCCTTATAAATTTAAGTTATGGTTCCCCAATAAAATTAATAAAAGCGCAGAATCTCTTACTAGGTTTATAATGATAAAGGCCAAAGAAAGAGCATAGGTCAGTTTAGTATAAAGCTGGAGGTTACTTTCTCCCTCGCACTCACCTTGGGAATTTCCGATTTCGGTACTTAAACCTAGTGGTTGGAGTCCGAATAGTAGCCAATTTGAGATTACTGAACAAACGAGCGTCGATGACAATTTCAGTCATTCCCTAACAAATGACTTTATGAACTTACTTCACGGGTGTAAAAGTATTTTCTGTTTATAGACTTAAAAAATTAGGATTGTATAACCTTAAAGTCGCACCTGATTGTCGAAAAATTCGTAACTATTTCAAATACCTCCTTTTGGCTCAGTTTCTCAATTATATAGTATGTAGAAGCTTTCAATTTCCAGGTCCCACAGTTTTACAAAAAGACATATTCTTTAATTCTTTCTAGAAATCCCTAATTTTGTAGTAATATATTTGATGATATCCTCCATCGCCCGATCTTCCCTATCATGATGAACACATGAAAGAATTTTAGAAAATGTACGTAGACTGGCTTAATATCTTTTAATTTGAGACTTAGCTCCATTAAATCCCAATTGGACAGTCTTCGGTTACATATTTAGGTTTTTGATGTGTCTGAGGGCTCCATGCTCCCTAAATGAGGATAAAACCACTGCTATTATAAATATCCCAAAACCCAAGACTATCAAAGATTTACGTTCTTTCATAGGCAGTCTAAACTAGTTTTCGCTCTTCTCTTTCCTGGTATTTCTGAAATTTTTCTCCTTTTCTTCTTTCTTTCTTACAAAGGTGCACCATACTCTCAACGCAGAGTTAAATGGAATCCTGAGGCAGAAGAGGCCTTTAATATGGCCAAAGTGGCCCTCAAAAATGCTATACCTTTGTGTTTTCCTTCTAATAATGCTCAGATTTATCTGTTTTACTGATGCTAGTTCAAACAGCCTTGGCAGGTATTTGTAGTAGTTTTCTACCGAAAATGGGAAAAAACAGTTCCGCTGGGAGTTTTACAGTTATCGATTGAATCCTACTGAAATTGTTTATAGTATATTTATAGAAGTGGTACCTCTTTGCCTTGGTTTTAAAAGTGCATTTAAGAAGTTTACCCATATAGTAGAAGAAAAGGAAGGTAGATGTAGTTTTTGACAATTTCAAGTCAATCACAGTTTCACTTAGAAAAAGAGGGACGAATGCTAACACTTCTAGCAAAGGGAGAACGATTACCTAACTTCTTGTTCCGAGTTATGATTTTGACTGTACGTCATATTAAATCTGAAGAAAATATTCTTGCAGATTTCTGAGTAGAAATCCAAGATAGAAAACACTGGAATGGCCATCAAATTTGCCACTCCTTCCACTTCTGCGGGAAAAAGTAGACATAGATTTCGAAGCAAAACAAGCTCTGCTCTTCAAATTGGAGATCAGATACGTGAAGCAGAAGTCATTCCATGAGATATCAAAGATGAAGTCTTGGTGTCACCAGATTTTCTACCCCAGCAGAATGCTTCAACAGAGGATGGACGGTGTATAACTTTTGCCTATTTCAATTTTCATATTTCCACCAATGAAGTATTAAGCTGTTTCAGTGTAAGATTGACTACAAAGAACTGCAGAGTCAAGAAAACTGAGGTACAACTTCAGAAATATTTTTTAAATAAATACGAAATCTTAAAAGCTTACAAAAAGACTCTTATTATTATCCCGGAAGACTTTGTCTCAACTAGTTTCATTTGATGAATCTTATTCCATTTATAACATATTCAAACCACATGTCTTGTCTGTTCCAGTAATCACTTTTATTCCTTCCTGTTATTTCTATTCTTCCACTTCTTTAGGGCATTTTTTCTTGTGTGTTAAGAAAACTCTGGCATCCCTTAGAAAGCGGCTTTGTATTGGAAAAATATGCCAAAGGTAATGTAAAGGCGAATTTGTACAAGTTGGGCATGCATGTTCAGAGATCAAATTCTTTTCCGCAATAATAAGTTCGCTCCATATGACATCTTATTGAGATGAGCCTATATCAAAGTTATCTCAGAAATCGAGGGTCCAAAATTTTACAATGTGTAGCCTATATTTGGACATTTTCTTAAAATTGCATAATTTTCTCAACTAGCAAAAGAATAAGTACCTTATTTTAACAGTGATGATATTAAGAAAGCATTTTCCCTTCTAAATGTTAATCTCTTTGCTTTCCCTTTTGAAAAAAACACTGATAAGTATGAAATGCCCTTGAAAACTCTAAATAATCAAATAAATAACGTGAGAATTGTATATATTAATTTGAAGTAAAAGCTATAAAAGTATTTAGCAAAATTTAAAGAAAGACTTAGATATCATATTAACGATGAAATATTTCACAGGTTGAAAGTAGATATTTCCTTTAACAGATTGTCAAAAACAACCAGTATGTGTTGTAAATGAATCATGCTTGTTGAGAATTTCTGTGATAGTATCATGAGCTAAATTAGGAATACGCATGGCTTATAGTTTAACCGTCCACGGACGTATTTTCAGAGTGACTAAGACTCTACATTGTACCACTTAAACGCCCCAAAGCACATCAATACAGCACTAACTACACTAACAGACTGACTCACTTGACTATTGCCATATTGCCATATAGTATGTGGCCTGCACAGGACACTGAATACATGTTTGTCAACCTTGAACATTTGTAAATTTGTAAATGTGATTGATACATGTTCTTTTAAAACAAATAATCACCATTGTTATTAGTTATATATATATATAATATAATATATATATATATAAATATATATATATATATATCATATATATATATATATATATATATATATATATAGTATTATATATATAGTATATTACATATATATATAATATATATATATGATATATATATATATATTATATATAATATATATTAGGGAATGTACCGGATACCCAGAACTATTATAACTCAAGGTGAGTTAGGATCCCAGCATAATTACCCCGCCGATACTCATACCCCACAAAGCAATGGAGCTTACTCATCGAAAAACTATCTCCCACTTATTTTATGTAATCTAATTGTTGAAAGAATCTTTGCGAGCCATGCTGGTCGGGATGAGTGTGAAGATGTGAAGTCATGTGTTTTGGCTAGATCTTCTCCCCATTGTGCTATTGTGTTTGCGTACTGTAGAATTGGATAAATTCAGGAAGGGAAAGGATAACATCTTATTGATGGGTCAAAATCCAACTCTCCCTGGAACATTAATAGATCAGCTGGAGTCCTCCTTCCCCTGTCCATGAAAACTTACGCTTGAAAAACTAAAAATTATTTCTTAGGACTCCCCTTCTTTTGGAACTCCCCAAGAAGGAAAGAATACCGATATCTTTAATTTATAAATCTATTATTATTATATCTATATCTATCTATTGAGAGGTTTTTGTAAAATGAAAGCACACCTTTGTCCTGCCACTGCCATCGGACAACCAAGATTGCAAATATCCCTAATATATGGTTGTCCGATAAACTCAGGTTCATTATTAATACGTAGGTGCATTTATATTTCATTATGTTGGTGTGTGCCCAAATGTATGATTTATGTTATAACATTAAAATTAGTACCTTTAAGGAATAATACAGAGCCAAATATCAATAGTAAAACGATTGAAATTTCTTTTGAGAGTTAAAAATATTGTCCATTTCCATGTTTCTCAAGTGAGTATTAACAAAGTTTAGCTACTAGCTTTTGATGTTTTAACTGATGTTATTTACAAGAAGATTCTTTAACTAGAGATAAGAATAAGATAAAGAATAAAAAAAGGAAAGAGAGAGAAATCAATTAATCAGCCGAAAGTTAAAATAAAAAAACGCATTACTCAAACATCATTGACATAATAAAATATTTCTTTAAGATTAGATGATATCATGCAATACTCAAATTCAAAAAATTCACAAATTGGTCGATGCAAAAACGATTAAGATATCTCATCAGGACTGAGCAAATATACTCTGCGATAGTAAATACTTATAGCTTTTGAGAAAAATAATGCATCCAGCCATCTTAACTGTAGCCCGATAAAACACCAGAATCCCCACTATTTAATATATACATATATAAGGGCCTCTCTCCTCTCATAGCGGGTACCAAATTTTTAAGCCTTTAATAGAGTTGTACAAAATAAGAAATAATTCAAGTACGCAATTTGGCACTATACGTTAAAATATAAATATGTTTGACCATGGCCCACAAGCTAATTATGATTGTTACTTAATAATAATAATGGTGAAGAGAAATACTTGTGGATGATTCCCAAACCAATATATTCATTGCTTTTCTCCGCTTGGATGAAAGGGATTCTCTTTTGTATGCGCGCTCAAAGAGCTTTTCTCTAATGTTTTTTCGTAGAGCCTCATCTCCTCTTCACAGACTGCAAATCGTCAGTTGATAATTTTAATTCCTTGTTGGCATCTACACGTTGGAATGTCATAAAGGTTGAAACACTGTCTCTTCAGTTTTTAGATATACTGATGGTCTCGATTTATTCTGTTCTGCTAGTGATTCCTGGTTGAAGTATGATGTAATGAGATGTCAATGCAATTCGACCATCAACTTATCAAAGTCTAATATACATCCACATCTTCATCTACACCATCTTCATCTACAATATCTTCATCTTATCACTCCTCTTATTAAATGAGCAAATAGTTTTAGTGATTATTTGCTGACAGAATCGATGCCTGAGATTTCAAATCACGGTTCTCAGAAATCAAATTAAATAAAGTTTTATTCAAGATAAGCGGGCCGTGCCTTAATTTCTTTTGAGATCATTTGTTTGTATCTATTGATATTTATATTTTGTTTTTTTATTTATAGTCAGCAGTGAAAGCTAATGCGTCTACTATTTCAGGTGGGTATTGCTAAATACTAATCTGTAAATATTCATTATAAGACGGAGAATGGCGCGAATTGCCCATAATTGTTACAAGTTCCGTGTACAGCGCGTATATGGCAAATTGCCCATCAAAATATCTGGCCAATAGTTCTGATGATTCAACATCCACTGACAAACTCAATTAGTTTAATTAATGTACGCAACACCTTTCAAACAAAATAATCTCTAAATAATTCTTTTTATATGCTTTATTTATTTTTTAAGGTTGTCACCAGCTGCCGCGTCGAATGCCGGCAACAAGCGGCCTATCTCGAATGGGAATTGGTGTGTATGTTCTGAACGCCCAAAAATACCAGTATCTAACTGGCTAGATTACAGCAGATGAGCACAGACGCAGCTTAAATTAAGTTACTGTCGGAAATTAAAAATTGAGTCAGGAATACAACGATGAGGATAGAGAAGCATCAGAACAGAAAAATAATAACTAAAAAATACTACGAAAAATATCTTTTCAGTTTAAGGGCCCGTAAGGAAATATGAAAAACACTACTAATATGCATAAAAAGCTATTCCAGACGAGCGCAGAAACAAGTACTGAGTCTATTACCAAGTTTCAGGCTTATATCAGGTGCTAAAGGAGCTCAAATACACTCCCACAGACTAAGTCTCCAATGCTGCCTGACATCAATGATCACCCTAAGAGGGGTTAGGTTAGGTTAACGCAAGTGTATAGATATTAAGTTCCTATTTACGAGCTAACTTTGACTCATCTATCAATATAACAGTACCTAGTAGATAAAGTGAGTAATTAATAAAGACACCGAAACATCGCGCACTAGTGCTACAATTAATAATAAGTAGTAGTCAAGGATGATACGTAACTAGAAACGTACAGGACATGTTATAAGTCTTATATATATTGGCTTTATATAGTTGATGTGAACTCGACCCTATTCACAATAAAGCCAGGATGAAACCATGAAGCCCTACCTGCATACACCTTCGACAGTATATAGTGAGGGAAGAGAAACAAGTTCAACTCAATGCATATTGAATAACATGAGTCATATGGGATACGGAATATGGTTGATACACACATATTATATGTCAATTAGGATGATAGCGATAAAGGGGTAATAAGTGGTAACAAACTAATGGAGAAGAAGAGGAAAATAGTAATTAGAAGGATAGGGTCTTAGCTGTGACTAGATATACCTAATACCATAAGCAGATACTCTCACAGTAAGACTTTTCTTTTCTTTGAACAAGATCGTAGCTCGTGCGCCGCTACGCAAGTCGCGTCCTGGTGAATATCCTGAATTTAGCACTTCCAGAGCTATATTTTCGCCAAATCACCATTTTCTTCTTATCTTTTTGTCATTGTTTATTCCACTTTGGCCCTTTTATTATTAAGTCCAAGGATGTGTTAGACGTCCTATTACTTGATCGAACTTTAAACTCAAGTGCAGTATGGTTCGGAAGAAGAGAACCGTTCCGACCATGAGCAGTCATATGAAAGTATCTGAGAAAGAGTAGCATCGGAGCACAGGTAGAATTGTTTTAGGGAATGTTTAGCCGGAAGATATTTTACATAATAGAGTGTGAATTTGACGAATGTACAAGGAGTTAGTGTGGCCAGACGTCCGCCCACACCGCAGGACTTATCTATCACTACGAATTCACAATTTCGCCGAGTGAGAAATGAATCAGGACATGATTTGAGGCAGTCTGCGTAGGGTAACGATGTCTATATGCTAGAAGTATATAAGACTTTTCGCCTGGCTCTCCCAAGCAAAAATTTTCGATATGTGAGTTCATCTGAAAAGCTTACGCAATGCTCTTGCCTGTATTAGGACGTTCTCAATTGTGTCTATTGCAAAGGTCGCCATATGAAGGGCAGTGTCATGAGGAGTAGAGTGAGTGTACGATTATGCATTTTGGGGGTGACGCATACTGATACAATTTGTGCACTGCCACAAGAGCAATGGATATTCTTTCAATAGTACGCCGTAGACTTAACACAACCAAAGGAAAACCGGTGAGGAACATAACATCACAGCGGAAGCATTCAGCACATTTATGGTACTTTGACGAGGAACGCATATATGACGCATCAACCCCTTGTTTCATCAGAACCAAGTTTAATGATTCTAGGATAAATCAGAAGGTCACAGCATATGATGGGATGTCTCTTGCGCATAGTTTGACAAAGGAATAAGGCTTATACACGGTACCCGATAAAGTTAAGCAAAGAGAACAAGGGAAACCCAAAGGAGGGGGCTTGGAGAGGCTCTTCGGTCAGTGCTTCGCGCGTGCCAAGGTGCTCACTTCGGCCTCGGCCAGTTTCTACGCTCTTTTTAGTCCTGTTGATCCTTTGTTCTCGCTTGAATTGTCAAGCGCCACCGGCCTACACAGTTTCGTTCCACAGTAGTTCACCAGTGAAAGCGCGACGGATATGTTAGGTGAACAAAATACCTGCTTGCTGAATAAATCTCGTTAAATGACAGCGGGATAGATTATATGTACCAATTTCTCGAGCTCGGACACATAAGTTATACCGTCTCCTTTCGACTGAGTACATTGTTAGCCCTCTCCAACTCGCGCATTAGAGTACTCGTTTGACATACTCCTCTCTCATCTGTTAATCAGAAAGAAGGGAAAGAGAGTCTCCAAGATAATCCGTGGGAAAGAAATGATCACCTAGTATTGGAGGAAGCCAAAGGTGTTTCAAAGATCTTAGAGCAAGAATTACAGTTGTACGAGTTCATATGCCGTTATGGGCGTGTAACGGAGGACACACCGACATATGTTAAGAAACAGGTAGCTTCGTGTGGAGCAAGTCGTCAATAACAGTCGCCACTCCGTACAATTGTGCTGGGAGGATCATTTTCTCCGGAATAAAAGTATGCGTGGTGAGCATATATGCAGCTTCTCACTCTCACGTGGGCGCAGAATACACAGATGGTTCGCTTAGTCATTACGAGGGCATAGAACAGAATACCTAGCTGTGATCGCATCTGGGCTGTCTCTGGTTATGATAGAGTTGGTTACTCTTTGCCCCAGCAGAGTGGGATACCAAAGTAGTCACATTCTTCCACTTCTCAAAAACTCGACTCGAAAAGCCAGAGCCAAGCGCAGCCATCGGAGGCGCCACTCTGCAGTCCTATGTGTCAACTTAGGATTATCGCCCATATGCAGAATGATAACAAATATGGACAACGGAGCCATTAAACCGAACATGTATTTCATGAGTCGAACATTCCTTGAGCAGAGAGTGCGAGTCCGGGGAGGAATATGAGGGCATCCATACATGTTAGAAACGTACTTAAAGTTACCACAATGAGCTTCCGAAATTATCCCACGTGCTCCGCGAGTAAATCCTAGGGGTGGCTGCTAAATTCTGATAGAAGTATATGGAGATTAGCTGGTAGCGTGCATTGCGATGCAACATAGACGGGTTAATGGAGTGACAGGTATTTTCTCAGTGAGTGGAATTTTTTTCATTCCTAAGAATATGTGTGACAACAACATGAGGATCAATCACAGAATGCGATTATGCAACCGCAGAGGCAAAAAGCGGAATGATTCATTACAGAGTAAGTCCTGATTAGGCAGATGATATTCTCTTGGCAGAGATGCCAGAGAGTATTTATTGTGACTTCAGAGCCACTCTAGGAGACACGCGCAAAGATTGCGCAGTCTCCATTGACGCCATTTTAAGTTTTTCTTTAATGAAAGTGAAAAATTCTACCCTCTTTTTTTGTTTTGTGCGTTTCACGCGCAGTAAGTGATGTATCATCCATATATAAATAATAATACCCTGCCCATGTACACAGTTTATTTTTCTAGTATCCCCTCGAAGTTGCATAAATCAGAAGTCTGGCAAAGACTGGATGATTGACAAAAAGAAATCAGAACGAAGTAGAATTTTAATCTATACGAATTCATCTTTTCCTCGTTATAAATTAAGTTATGATCATTCACGTTAATTCTTGTATTATTTTTTTGGGCTATTGATAGGGCAAATTTTTTTGGGAACAAATTATCGAACCAAGGATTTTGAGGAGAAAAAAAGAATTTTAATATGTACCATTAGCATAATGCAAGCGCTAATAATGATAAGTATAATTTTCGAACACTTGATATCAATACAAATAATTCCCCTCCAATTTAAGGCATTATACAAAATCATTTTCCACTACAGTGTGATATAAATTTTCGACAGATATAGAATAGATACTTCAGTCTTATGAAGTCAAAGCTATAGTATCACTTTCTCAATTATTATAATGTATAGCGTAGCCCAACGCCCAATTATGTCCCCACAATCGGCTATATATTACTCAGTCATAAAATGCCAGAAAAATCCGCTCTTATAGGGCAGGTAGGAGATGTTAGTGAGAGAAAGTATTAAATTTATAAGTGATTTAAAAAATGTTGAAATAGTGGTTCATGATTATATATATTTACATATATAGATAGGTAGGTGTATATGCAAATTTATGACTTTATAAATTATTGGCAGATTGAGTTGATTATTAATTAGTTTAGAACATATAAGGTTCAAGTTGATGTTCTCTAAGAATCCGTAGTATGGCGTACGATCCGAATGTATATATATTATATATTATACTGATGAATTATATCTTTAGTATTAAATTATTTAATCAGTTGCCTCCAGATCGTTGTTATAGATATACTGAATTAGATTACGCTTATTCACTACCCATACTAAATTCGTTACGAGATAGCGCGCTCCAACAAATGTTGCGGAGTAACATATGTGGTTAGTACAATATATTATAGGCTCTCTTTCTCTATATTTATCAGACCTCTGAAATGAATCTCATAAATATTTCAAGATATTGACACCGCAATACTAAAATGTATACTTTTTATCGTCAATTTCTCTTGGTAAGAAGTTACATCAGAGATATGATATAAATGGAGATATAAAATATACTAAAACAATGCAAATAAATGTGCTATTCCCCTTTTATTTTGAAATATCTTAACAAAGCTAGTATATAATAAAATAAAAGATATTTTTTATTTGTTTTGGGGGTAAAGCGTGAGGTGAGGAGGTGAAGAAAGTATCTCTGAAGCCACAGAAATCGCATCTATGTATATAAGGTGAGTGATCTCTATCGAAGTTGATGACTGTAATAAAAATTAACATAAGTTTAATTATAAGTTAAGTTATTTACATTAAAGGACATACTTAAATACTTCCAATCCCTTTCAAAACGGATAGAGTGTATAAAAAAAAACATAAATGTTATAGTTAGCTCTATATAAGAGCATATTGAATTATAGGCAAAATCAAAGACTGGATTCGCTAACTAGCAATTACTGAGGCATGGAATTTTCATTCTTTTTTGGTCTCTAGACAAGAGCCTTTTACATTACTGATTACGAACCATTAGTTTTATATCTTTCCAGAGGGAGATACGATACTTTTCAAGAGGTAGTATTTCCACGGATGCAGAGTTAGCGTGCAAGCCCATTGATGTTGTTAAAGTCAAAAGAAAGCACAACCAATCCAGTATTCTTGTGAGCTCTGCTATGCCTTAAACGCATTAACATCGTGCTCTATCGAGCGACAAACGCACTCTAACGAGTCGACCAATCACAAAAACAAACAAAAACAAAGACAGATAGAATTACAGAGATTAACACTAACAACGAAATAAAGTTTATATAAGATTTGGTAAATTATATTTATATTTTTCGTTACTAGATCAAAAAATGTAAAATTATTAAGTTATAAACACAAAATATCGCAACGCATTTCCTCAATTTATTTACTCTACGTCAGTAAAGTAATACGTCTAGGTGTCTATCCAGGAATATATATGTGCAGATATACATTATACATCGAGATAAATGTTTTTAACCAACATTTTCTACGCTTCTACCTCTCACAACAGCTCTATTCAACTCATTATGAAAATTATGCTGATACTCTACAAAAAGTATATAATCTCGTTTGATCAACTAAAAAAGTATGTACCATTAATTTTGGTGTAAAAATTTAAATTATAATAATGGCTGTATACCCAATAATAGTGAGTGTTAAATTTATAAATTAGCTGAGAAAAGACCAATAGTTTATGTAGAAAAACAGACCACTAAAAAATACTAGTGTTAAAAATGGATTATATATAATACCAAGAGTATAAAAAAAAATAAAATCATTAGTCAATCCAAAAAGCCTAAAATCATAAAGGTGAACCACTTTAATACTAATAGTCTAAAATATATAATATCTATATATCATCATGAATAACCATATCGATGGAAAACTTCGTTAATTGTTCAATCTTAGAAAGTAATCAGATTGGCCGGCTCGGTTGTCTCGATACCGATCAAAACCGAACCAAAGTTCACGCGACTTTTTAGAGATATATCGAACGTGAAATATCGTCATTACGGGATACTCCAAGGATTCCAATAAATACACAGTAATAAGATCGACCATTTTATACCAACATTTGTTTTCTGCTAGCAACTCAGGATTGCATTTCCTTGTTGTACAACCAATACTTAGCTTAGTCATTTATGAATTATTTGGACGATTTTTAACTATTCCCAGTATATTTTTATTAACATTAATAATAGTTCATTAAAGGAATTAACTCAAATGCAAATATAATATAATAACTTTTTTTATGCTTGTGTTTATTCAAAAAATATTTCCAATCCTTCATTTCCAGTAAAGAAATTAACAACGGTTTTACCTTACTAGCTTTTCCGTTTTAACATTGATATTACACTTTACAGGAGAGTTTATATTTAAACTATCCTACAATGAGTTATAGCAAGTATCACAAATTAATGACACTAAGAAGAGACCTCAATTAATCAGCTGAAACAGACAAAAAAATAAAAATATATAAATAATATATAAAAAAAAAAAACGCTATATTCAATATAACATTGATAACTTAAATAATATACTCCTATTATAAGTAATATAAGATTAAGATAATCTCATGTACTATATATAAATACTCAAATTTCAAAAAATTCTCAAATTTTGAGGTATATGCATAAAAAACATTAATGACTGTGAAATCATAGTATCATGGCGTATGAGCACTGTTCTTTTTTAGTATATATATGAGTTGATTTACATTTCCCATCACTTATTAACATAAAAATTATTACTATCGCTCATCTATATATCGAGTGAATTGATCATGATAATTTTTCTGAAGATGGACTGTTGTTAAAATTTATGTTCTACCAATTCATATTATGACTGATAGGGTGGGAAAGAGAACAGTTAAACAAGCTCGTTTTTTTCCCAAAAAAACGGTTTTTTTATTTCAGATATGACAATAACAGAGCAGCCTGATAACAAACATATATACGCGTATAATTAATCTACTGTTTTTTTTCGTTTTATCATATATATATATATTCGTTTGATAAAGGTATGAATATTTATTTAGAGAATTTTATGTATAATGTGGCCCATCTAATAATTATTTGAAGTAGTTTCAATCTCTAAATAGACCATTGTTTTCTATGAATATTTTAAAATACAGGGTTTAAATAAATACGTTAAATATGAAGACTTCACTGAATCCCATAGCTAACTTTGCCAGCATTTAGGTCTTAACTTTTATGATGTGAAAGCGAATATAATGCAATACCCAGTCACTAATATCTAAAAAGATTGTCAACTTTCTACCAATTGAATAATTTATAATTTATTCAGGTTCAGAAGAGAAAATAAGGACGAGAAATTCTTTCAACGTCATTTCGTCTTTATAATAAATATATAATGGCTAAAGAAGCAAAGCTAAAAGAACATAAAAAATAGAGAAAATTAGACACCACATAGGCCTATCATGTTCTAATCAAAGAATTCAAATAATGCCATATTTTTTTTCTATTGGCTAATCTTATATTTAAATTTTCACTATGCAAACAATTAGTCCAACTTCCTAAGTATTTGTACGCAACATTCGATTTATTAAACTAAATTATAAATAAGTATATTAACTAAGTTAGCATGCAAATCCAAGTCACCAATACCCAAAAGATTATCAAAAATACCCTCCAAATATATGAGACATTGTTAGCATGAGGTAGGTGTTTAAAAGCAGTCATTGCCTATACTTATACCTGGATTAAATATTATATTGAACGAATATTAATTGAGATTCTTTATCTGTGATTTGGCGCAAACATGTTAAAAGAGAGTGGGGTTTTCGTAAGAGCAGATAGTGAAAATTAGAAAAATTGTAGCATTAGATGTGTGATGTTAAATGAGTGATAAGCGACGCTGTGTATAAGAAAGTATAAATATCATAGCCGTGGATAATGTATAAAAAGAGTAGGCAGCTGACACGATTAAGAATTAATAAGTTATTATGTAGATAGATGAGAACACTCTCACTCTTATGTTGTTGAAGTTATTAAGATATATAGATATGGTTGAAGCATGTACTATTGAATAATACAAGTGGAGCTGAGTTTAACAATTATTTTAATAGTGATATATATATGTTATAGGATGATAGATAGGAATGGAATCGATGCAGAGTGTATGTTAGGAAAGTTGTGAATGGCAGTGAAAGGTAGCTGGTGCATTAAATTATCATTGGGTGAAAATAGTAAAGGGACTAAAAAGTCTTGAAGTGTTGCTTAGAGGTCCTTTAACATTATAGGGTATGTATTATTGATACCTGTGTATTGTATGATGATATAGTAGGTAGACTATGGTCTAAGGATAAGTAAAGTATAAATATGATCTATAAATTCTAATGTAGCATTCACAATGTACAATACTATAATGAGTTAGTCTAGCACTAACTGGTGTAGAGAAAGAGAGTTTGAGGACTACGTATTGATTGATTGTAAAATTTAATATTAGAAGTAGAGTTAATATGTATGGGTGTTATGAAGATGGGTAATAATGAGAGAATAAAATGAAGGTATGTTGAGAGGTTTTGGTCCACATATATGGAAAAATGATAGATAGTTATACGGTATATATAGTATATATACTGGTTAACGAGTATATTGACGAGTAGTGTATTGTGAATCAGTGTAAGCCGTAGCTCGGGAAGACGAAGTACATATAAAAAGTATGAGATTAGTAGTGAGTATAAATATATACGTATGTTTTGATAGGTAAAGAGTAAATGTGTAGTTTTGGTAGATAAGGCAAAGAAAGGTGTATTAACAGGGTGAATGGCGGGGGATTTGTGAGGGGTTTAGGTGTGGGCCCATGAGAGAGCGTGAGAACCTTACATTGAAAGAGAGAGTGAGGTCCTTTCGAGGTGAGTCTCTAATGAAATAAAATAGGTGATTTCTTGAGAGCATTTGATGTATTCTCACTATAATTAAATAATGGATAAGAAAGGGGAAAAGTCATGAGAGTAAGTGAGGTAAGCTTTATCATTTTCGATCTATATGATGTCATGTTCTTCTTACTTATATATATATGCTATTTCTTTTCAAAGTTTAAAAGTAACATATAATTTGTATAGAATTATTATCATACTCCTTAAACCATTGCTAAAAAAGGTTGGGGATTGTTACTTGAAGAATAATTTAAATATGATATTATTAATATTATTTACTACTTTTGGTGAAATAAATAAATATACGGAGAGATGAATGATAGTAAAAGTAATATTATAATTATGTACTAGTGATTTGTTTCAGAAACACTAAATTCATTACATATTTATGAAAGTCATGAACGAACGCATGTAGATTATTATATTATATAACATATTTAAATTTGTTTCTATATGTCAGCAGATATTTGTTATAAATAACATCAGATTCTAATATCCATCACTAATAAATAAAAGAGAAAAAATTATAATAAATTTAAAAAAATAAAAAAAATATTATCACTCAAAAATAAATAATATAAAATATAAACTAGCTATATATAAAATATGTGCCACTATAATATAATTATAGCGAAATGGGAATATATTAATAATTAGATATAAGATAACAACTATATAATAAATTAATAAACTAAACTAGAGAGAACTACATACTATATAATATAATATATTAAATATATATATAGTATATATATATATTATAATATATATATAATATATATATTATATATATATATTATATATATATATATATATTTATATAATAATACATAATATATATAGATATATATTAACATAAATAAAAATACAGTATATTATATAATATGACTAGTGAGTAATTAAATCATATATATATAATAGGTATGCAACAACTGTTAAAAAGGTGGTGGATATTCGTTACACTTAAGAATAAATAATAAGGCTATCTACAACTGCTAAATAAAGAGAGTACGGTTAATGTGTTAAACTTAAAAATTAAATTAAATATATAAATATAATTATATAATATAATAAATGAGTTATAACCCGAACAGCAGAAAAATCATATAGTGAGGTTTTATTTAAAATATAATAAAATATAATATATATAATAAATAATATAATTATAATTAATATATAACTAATAATTAATATAGTAGTAATACAACATTATAGTAAGTACTCAACAAACTGTTAAAAGGTGGGAGTTTCTGTTATACGTAATATAAAGTGGAATAATATGAATCAATACAACTGCTAAAAAGAACAGGTGGGGTTCCGCTACTAAACTTAAAAAATAATAATATCTACATTGTTTAAAACAAGAAGCGCTAGATCCGACAAAATTAATTATTATAATAATTATATCTATAATTTATAATAATATTTATATATATATAAACAAGTATAACAGTATTATAATAATATAATAATAGTATAATAGTATCTAATATATAAATAATATATATACTAATATATTTTATATTAAATATATATTGAAAATATCATATCATCAATGTTAAAAAAGCCGGGGTTCGTTAATCCTTAAAATAATATAATCTAAGCAAATGTATGAAACGGAAAACAGAGCCACACACTCCATTAAAATAATTAAATATATAATGAAACTATATATATAATACTATTAGTATGTTATATTCAATAATATATATTTAATATATTAATATTAATTATATATAATCAACAAACTGTTAAAAGGGATGCATTATTGCGTATTTATTGATATTATATATTAATAATATAATTATATATAATATATTAATACTATAATATTAATATATATATATAAGTTATATATAATAAATCATATATAATAATATATATATATGAGTAAACACATTTATATATATTATATATATATATATTATATATATATTATATGAAAATATAGTATAAATAATTAATTACTTAATTATATAGTGATAATTAGATAAGTACATAACTA
>JABUQX010054935.1:40000-50828 GCA_015478945.1 Trachelipus rathkii
GGGAGTAACGGTATCAGTAACTAGAATTTAAAACTGTGCTAACAAACGCTTCACAGTTCGTTATAAATGGTAATGAAAATTAACTCCCTTATGGGTTTCGAAACCGCCCCCGAAGTATTTTGCCAAACGTGGTTACCATAAGACCAATCGAGAGGCTTAAGCTCAGATCAAAATTTTATCTCTGAACGATTACTCTTCCCAAGAAGAATAAGGCAAGTCAATCTTGCACAGTGCACCTCTGCAGATCTCCCGCCACCCACTTCGGGTCCAGGTCACACACGGGTGCCTACTGCGGGGAGTAACGCGTATCAGTGAACAAATTTAGAACTGCTAACAAACGCTCACAGGTTCGTAAAAAAATGGTAAGAACAATTAAAACTCCCTTATTGGTTTCCGACTCCGCACCCTCTGACAGTTTAGTATGGCCAAGGCTGTTACCACTTATGACCAACGAAAGCTAAAAGGAAATCCACCATTTTTCTTTGAAAGATTACTATCTTCCCAGAAGAAAAAAGGCAAGTCAATCTTGACAGGTGACCTCTGGCAGAGTTACCCGCCCCACTCGGTGCAGAGGGGTCACACAGGGTGCTACTCGGGGAGTAACGGTATCAAGAACAAATTTAGAACTGCTAACATACGCTCACAGTTCGTAAAATGGTAAGAACAATTAAACTCCCCTAATTGGGTTTCGAACCCGCACCCTCGCAGTTTATATGCAAGCGTTGTTACCACTAGACCAACGAGAGGCTAAAAGGAAATCCACCATTTTTTTCTGAAAGATTACTATCTTGCCCGAGAAGAATAGGCAAGTCAATCTTGACAGTGCCCTCTGGCAGATCTCCCCGCCCCCACTCGGTCAAGGGCCACGGGTGGCTACTCGGGGAGTAAGGTACAGTAACAAATTTAGAACTGTACAACGCTCACGAGTTTCGGTAAAAGAACAATTAAACTCCCCTTATTGGGTTTCGAAACCGCACCCTCGCATTAGTATGCAATGCGTGTTACCACCTAGACAGCAACGAAGAGGCTAAGGAAATCCATCATTAGTTTCTGAAAGATTAACTATCTTCCCAATGAATATAGGCAAGTCAGATCTTGACAGTGACTCTTGGCAGTCCCCGCCTGCCCATCGGTCAAGGGGTCCACACGAGGGTGCTTACTCGGGAGTAACGGTAATCAAGTAACGAAATTTAGACTGAATACAAACGCTCACAGTTGTACAATGGTAAGAACAATTAACTCCCCTTATTGGGTTTCGAACCCGCACCCTCGCAATTTGTATGCCAAGCGTGTTACCACTAGACAAACGAGGATAAAAGGAAATCCACCATTTTTCTCTAGAAGATAACTCATCTTCCCGAAAATATAGGCAAGTCATTCTTTGACAAGTGCCTCTGGCAGATCTCGGCCCGCCCCCACTCGGGTCGAAAGGCGAGTTGTAGCCGGTACCGTAGAACAGTGATGGTGCTACCTAGAGAGGGAGTAACGGTAAATCAGTAACAAATTTAGAACTGCTAACAAACGCTCACTGAGTTCGTAAACTGGTAAGAACAATTACGACTCCCCTTGAGTTGGGTTCGAACCAGCACCCGCAGTTAGTATCCAAGCGTTGTTCCACTAGACCGAACGAGGAGGCTAAAAACGGAAAATCCACTCATTTTTCCTGAAGATTATACTATCTTCCCAGAAAATAAGGGCAAGTCAATCTTGACAGTGATCCTCTGGCAGATCTGCCGTCCCCACTCGGGTTCAAGGGGTCTCAGGTGCACCGGGGAGTAACGGTTAATCAGTAACAAATTTAGAACTGCTAACGAAACGCTCCACCGTTGGTAAAATGGTTAAGAACAATAACACTTCCCTTATTGGCTTTCGAACCGCACCTCGTAGTATAGTTGCATAGCGTGTTACGCGGACTAGACCAACGAGAGCTAAAAAAGGACAAGTCCACCATTTTTCTCTGAAGATTACTACTTCCCAAAAGAATAAGGCAAGTCATCTTGAAGTGACCTCTGGCATGATCTCCGCCGCCCCGACGATCGGGTCAAGGGTCACGACAGGGGACTTGGTTGTGATTGTGACGGGGAGTGAGACGGTATCAGTAACAAATTAGCACCCTTGGGCATACTACAGGGGGGGGGGGGGGGGGGGGGGGGGGGGGGGGGGGTGGGGGGGGGGGGGGGGGGGGGGGGGGGGGGGGGGGGGGGGGGGGGGGGGGGGTGGGGGGGGGGGGGGGGGGGGGGGGGCTGAGGGTGCGGGTTCGAAACCAATAAGGGGAGTTTAATTGTTCTTACCATTTACGAACTGTGAGCGTTTGTTAGCAGTTCTAAAATTTGTTACTGATACCGTTACTGCCCCGATAGCACCCTGTGTGACCTTGACCGAGATGGGGGCGGGGGAGATCTGCCAGGGTCCAAACTGTCAGATTGACTTGCCATTATCTCTTCTGGAAGATAGTATCTTTCAGAGAAAAATTGGTGGTTGTCCTTTTAGCCTCTCGTTGGTCTAGTGGTAACTGCTTTGGGCATACTAATGCGAGGGGTGCGGGTTTCGAAACCCAATAAAGGGGAGTTTTTGTTCTTACCATGTCTTTACGAACTGTGAGCGTTTGTTAGCAGGGTGCTAATTTGTTACTGATACCGTTACTCCCGAGTAGCACCCTGTGTGACCCTTGACCCGAGTGGGGGCGGGAGATCTGCCTGAGGTCCTGTCAAGAATTGACTTGCCTTATTCTTCTGGAAAGATAGTAATCTTCAGAGAAAATTTCATACAAATTGTTTATTTCACGTCGGATAATCGACATGAACCCGTAATGCAATACTAACTGCGAGGGTGCGGTTCGAAACCCAATAAGGGGGGTTTAATTGTCTTACCCTTTTACGAACTGTGAGCGTTTGTTAGCAGCTTTCTAAAATTCTGTTACTGATACCGTTACTCCCCGAAATCAGACCCTGTGTGACCCTTGACCCGAGTCCGGGGCGGGGAAGATCTTCCAGAGGTTCACTTGTCACAGATTGACTTGCCTTATCTTCTGGAAAGATAGTTTAATTTTCAGAGAAAAATGGTGGATATTTCCTTTTAGCCTCTCGGTTGGTCTAGTGTAACAGCTTTGGCATACAAACTGCGAGGTGCGGGTTTCGAAACCCAATATAGGGGAAGTCTGTTAATTGTTCTACCATTTTTAACGTAACTGTGAGCGTTGTTTAGCAGAGTTCTTTAAAATTTGTTTCACTGAATCCGTTACTCCCGAGTAGCACCCTGTGTGACCTTTGACCCGAGTGTGGGGGGGGGAGATCTGCCAGAGGTCACTGTCAAGATTGACTTGCCCTTATTCTTCTGGGAAGATAGTAATCTTCAGAGAAAAATGGTCGGTTTCCTTTTAGCCTCCGTTGTCTAGTTGGTAACACGCCTTGGCGAATACTAACATGCTGAGGGTGCGGGTTCGAACCCAATTAAGGGATTTAATTGTCTTACCTCATTTTACGATAATCTGTGGGCCGTTTGTTAGCACGTTTCTAAATTTGTGTACTGATACCGTTACTCCCCGAGTAGCACCCTGTGTGACCCTTGCCCGTAGTGGGGGCGGGGAGAGTCTGCCATGAGGTCACTGTCCCAAGATTGACCTTGCCTATTCTTCTGGAGATAGTAATCTTTCAGAGAAAAATGGTGGATGTCCTTTTAGCCTCTCGGTGGTCAAGTGGTAACACGCTGGCATACTAACTGCGGTAGGTGCGGGTTCGAAAACCCAATAAGGGAGTTTATGTGTTCTTACCATTTTCGAACTGTGGAGCGCGTTTGTTTTTAGCAGTTCTAAATTTGTTACTGACATATATACATTCCGAGTAGCAACCTGTGTGACCCTTGACCCGAGTGGGGGGGGGAAGATCTGCCAGAGGTACACTGTCAAGAATTGACTTGCTTATTTCTTCTGGAAGTAGTAATCTTTTCAGAGAAAATAATGGTGGATTTTTTCCTTTTTAGTCCTCTCTCGGTGGTCTAAGTGGTAACACGCTTGGATACTTAAGCTGCTCGAGGGTGCGGGTCGAAATCCAATAAGTGGGAGTTATTTCATGTTTCTTAGACGCCAATATATTCACGAAGCTGTGAGGTTTGTTAGCAGTTCTAAATTTGTTACTGATACCGTTACTCCCCGAGCAGCACCCTGTGTGACCCTTGAACCCGAGTGGGGGCGGGGAGATCTGCCAGAGGGCACTGTCAAGATTGACTTGCCTTATTCTTCTGGGAAGATAGTAATCTTTCAGAGAAAAGAAAGGTGAGATTTCCTCTCTCACTCGTGTGGTCTTAGTGGTCAACACCTAGCGCATTATACTGCGAGTGGGTGCGCTCGAAACCCAAATAAGCGGGGGAGGTATATTGCTAGTTTGAAGTCATTTTATAAAACTCGTGAGAGTTTGTCTAGCAGTCTAACGTTTTGTACTGGACCGATTATTGATCGATTCGCGAGGAAGCACCTGTGTGGACCCTTGACCGCGGGTTGGAAGCGGGGAGTCTGCCATAAGTCAAATTGAGCGATTCCTCTGGAAGATAGTAAGAGAAAATGATTTGTTTAGTCCTGCGTGAGAGACGCAGGTAACTAAGGTGCGGGTTCGGAAACGCCTCACACTCCACTGTATAGCTCTACACTTGATTCATACATTTTTACGACCTGTGAGCGTTTTGTAGCGTTCTATTTTGTTATGAATATATACTGAGTAATATTCACTCTAATATATATATATATAATATATATATATATATATATATAAGGTATATGTGTTATATATATATATATATATATTATATATATATATATCGTATATATATATATATCGCAACTAAAGCACACACACCCACACACACACACACCAGCACCCACGTGTTCACGACTTACGAATTTTCACCGTCCTTCCCATCTGTCTTAAACTTCTTACCACCTCAAGCCTTTACGTCCTCACCGTTTCGCGTTCTATCCGTTCATAAATCAGAAATAGAGAGTGAGCCACTCGAAAAGGACGACTAGCCACCACTCGGGCAAGTTGTGAGGACCCTCTTTAGTCCCACCAGCTTTCCAGTCGGTACGAATCTAGTTAAAAATCACTAAATTTAATATTCAGTGTGATAAAAGCAAATCCGCGCTTCCCAATATATTATATATAATAATCATTAATGAATATAATAATAGTAATAATAATAATATAATATAATAACTAATGAATAAATAATAATAATATTAATAATTTATATAATATATACATATATATAATTATTATTATATCATATTTTAATATATAGTAGTAATAATATATATACTAGTATATATAGTATATATATATATGATATAATATATATAGTATATATAATTGATATATATATAATTATAATAATATATATAATATATTATATATATATATTATATATATCGATGAGAGAGAGAAGGCGAGGAAGCAAGAATTTTTGTTGTAGGCGTGCGCAGCAATTCTTCGAGGCAGTTACTTGCTATCATTTCTCCAGCGCTTTTATAGTAAGAAATTTTTTAATTCTGAAGCCCATGTAAATTTTAATGAATTTTAAAATTTTACGGGTCATTTCTTTATTCCTGTTATTCCTTTCAAAAGGATTGTATGCTCAGGTAGAACCACTTCGGGGTTACCGGCATTGAATGCGATTATCGTTAATATCACGTTGGCAGACGTCCATGCTATTATTGTTTATTCGCTCTTTAATATCGAAAATTTTATTCATTTTTATTCATTTTATTTGTGAAAGGATTTTTCATTTGACTTTAGGTCAAATAATATTAGTATATATATATATATATAATATATATATATATATTATATATATATATATATATATATATATATATATATATAATATATATATTATATATATATATATATATATGTTATATATATATATATATATATATTATATACTATATAGGATAGGTAATATATATATATTTCAAGCCACTACACACACACATGTACAGCACCCACACCTCACACACACAACACACACTCAACACACGACACATACACACACACACACACACACACCCAGCACATTAATTATTTTTTTATTATTTTAATTATTTTAATTATTGCTAACGTGCTTTTTTACTACTCCCAGTTTTACGAACCAAACATGCGCCTGCGCATCTTCAAAGCGAGCGAGAGAGTAGAGAGAGAGGAGAGAGAGAGAAGAATTTAGAGACTTTATATAAACTATATATATAATTATATATATAGATAGGTGGATTAGTTTATACTAAAGTACTCTACACATATATGAGTAGGAGGTGTACGGAGCTCAGTGTATGATATAAGTATACTATATAGTGATATATTATATTAACCTTGTTTGACATTGATCATTTCGGCCCTGTTGACCTTGCCGGATACGTTTTCGGCCCGGTATATCCAGCCTACCACCTAATCCTACACCTAAGCTACACGTGCACCTAACCTAACCTAACCTAACTGACCTAACCCAAAACCTAACCTATCTAACTTAACCTAAACTAAACCTAACCTACACCTAACCTAACTAACCTTACACTCAGTTCCCTATCAACCTAGCGTACACATACAGACTAGCCTACACCTATCCTATGCACATGCACCTAGCCTGGCACCCCGCCCTTGAGCATCCAATAACTGATGCCTAGCCTTTGGTAGGTGTCTGTGCTAACATGAGGTCATGTTAGCGTACCGTGACCTGTACGGATCCCTAGTCCTAACTTATTTCTAGTCCGGCGGCCAACACACACACCACCACAATTATTTATTGTGTATGTACTTTTAAAGCCTAATACTCAGGTTCAGAGGTATTCCCGTATATTGACAAGAATCGAGAATGCATGTCATATTATTTTATAAATTATTTCATTTAATGTAATCTATTTTTAATGTACTTAGTGTACGATATTTCCTCTTTTAGGCAGTTTGATGATATATTATTATATATATATTAGTTATATTAGTATATATGATATTATTAAATCATATATATATATATAGTATTATATATATAATAGTATATATATTATATAATAATATATATATTAATAATATATATATATATATATATATATATATAATATATATATATAATACATATATATATAGTATTATATATTATATATATATAGTATATATATGTATAATATATATATATATGATAATATATATATATATATATATATTATATTATATATATATATATATATATATATATAATATATATAGTATAATATAATATATATATATATTAGAATATGGAAAGAAAACTATATTTTATTATGTTATTGCTTCTTGGGACGTAATTTAATTATTTCATTTAATGCTAACTAATTTAAATTTACCCTTATGTTGTATTAGTTATTGTAATGTTAATTTTTTTTTTTTAGTATGCTTTTAGTTGTATGTCATTTTAATGTTATTCTTTTTTTATTTTTATTATTATTATTGTTATTATTAATTATTTGCATTTATTTATTATTTGCATTTATTTTAATGTTATTTATTTTATTATTATTTATTTTTTTATTATTATTTAATGTTAATTAATTTTATTTTAGTTATTATTATTATTTTATTATATATTATGGGTTGCATTGTATTGAAAACAACATTTATTTTTTGTTTATTTATAGTATAATATGATTAATTTTTTTTATTATTAATGTTAATTATTTTATTATTATTATTATTATTATTTTAATGTTAATTATTTATAATTATTATTATTATTATTTAATGTTAATTATTTATTATTATTATTATTAATTATCTCATTATTGTTTTTTTTATTTTATTTAATGTGAATTATTTTGATTATTATTATAAATGCAGTTTTTTTTATTTAATTTAATTATGATTTTTTTATTATTTTATTTATTTAATATTCCACATGATATTATAATAATATTATAGTATATATATATATTATATATTATATATATATTATATATATATATATATTATATATATATATATATTATATATATATATATTATATTATGTATTGTCTGATATTGTATGTGCTATACACTATATCGTGTGTAAAAGAGTGTTCTTTACAATTTACTTAATTAATACAATTAGAATTTAATTATTTATTTATCTGTTATAAATAATATATATTATTATTATTATATCATATATAATATATTATTAATATATATTATAATAGTATTTTATACAATATACAGTATATTATTTCATGTCATGTACACATTGAATTCTTTCCTACTATGGTCGTTCTAAATTAGTTTTCCCAGTAATTATTGCATTTATTTTTATTTATTTACTTTTTTATTATTATTTTTTATTATTATTTAGATGTTAATTATTTATTTTTTATTATTTATATTTTAATGTTTATGTATTAATTATTATTAGTAATTTTTAATGTTTAATTATTTTATTATATTAATTATTATTAATTATTTTTATTATTATTTAATGTTAAATATTTTTTTATTTTTATTATATGCAATTATTATTATTAATTTTAATTATATTATTTATTATTATTTTTACTTTATTTATTTTAATTTAAATGATACTAAGTTATACAATGAATTCTATATAAATCTTTCTAAATAGAAAGTAATATTTAATATAATATTATATATATAAATATATATATATATATTATATATATATAATTAATATGATATATATAATATAAATGTTTTAGATATCTTATATTCTATTTATATCCTAAACTTTGATATTTAATTAATATGTATCTTATTTTTCATTAATATTCATTTAATGTTATTTATTCTTTCTCACTATAAATATTATATAGAATAATATTAAGCACATATTATATATAGGTATTATTATATATATAATATATATTATATATATATATTTAGTATATTATTATTATATATATAATATATTAGTTATAAATTTTAATATATATTTAATTCATTTAAGATGTTAATTATTTTTTTTTGTAATCGTAATATAGTATTAGGTATTCTTGTATTTTATTTTCACTTAAAGTTAATTATTTTATTATTATTATTATTATATTTTTTTATTATTATTTGCATTTATTTTAATGTTATTTATTTTATTATTATTATTATTTGCAATTATTTATTATTATTTTAATTAATTATTTTACTTTAATGTATTTCATTTAATGTTAATTATTTAATGATATATATATATATATATTATTATATTATATATATATATAGTATATATATATATATATAATATATATATAATATAAATATATATATATGTATATATATATATATTAGTTATAATATAAGTCAATCGACAAATATTTAGGTACGTATCCCATATGGCTTACCCCCTACAAAAGATCAATTAATAATGGGAAAGAGAAACAAAGGTATCTAACTACTTAGTTTTATACTACGTAGACGGCATACTGTCTGTATACGGGATTATTTCCTATAAAACAGGCACGTTACAGCTTATAAACTATGCTATTAAATAAGGATTCAGATACCCCTCCCGTTTATATCTCAAAAACAAATATTTACGATACTTAACCTATAATGCTTAACCAAAAAAGTTCAGCTAATAAGTGAGGAGAGTAACAAAGCTGTGCCTCCAAAACTACTCACTCGGTTTATACGTATAGAACAGCATGTTTCGTCTGTATATGGGATTATTTCCTATAAAACAGTCATCTTACAGCTTATAAAGCCGCTCAATAAATAAGCGATTCAGATTCTCAAAGATAAATACTTATGATAACTTACCTGAAGAAGGCTTAACCCTGTAAAAGGAACAATTAATAAAGGGGTAAGACAAGCAAAAGCCTTCAGTTACTGGTCTTCATTTCGTATAGACAGCGTACTGTCTGAATATGGATTATTTCCTATAAAAACGTATATATATATATATATATATATATATAGTATATTAGTATATATAGTAATATATATATATATATTATTATTATATATAGTATATAATATATATATATATTTATATATATGGTATCCCTATAATAAACAAAGAATAGACGAAGTCCATTTATTCTCAAAGTCAAATATTTAGATAGTTAATCTATAAGGGTTAACCTCTGCAAAAGGACCAATTAATAAGAGGCAGGTTTAAACAATGGTCTTCGTGTACTTAGGTTTTATGGCGTACATCCAGCGTGCTTGTCTGGAATAGGGATTAGGAACAATATTTCCTATAAAACGTTCAACAAGTATGTCTAGCTAGGGGATCAGGAATATTATCTCCTATAAAACGGGCGCCTTACAGCTCATAAAGCATGCCCTTTATCATTCACTTAATTATGGTTTTCCCTTCTTCAAAATGTACGGCGGGGCGGGGCCAAATATTTGCATGAGATCAAGGAACTATCTTCATCTGATGTATTTTCATTTCATCTCATACCCCGGTGTAGAATAGTATACTAGTGATTCACTCCGTGATTCGATTTACAAAGATATTTAACAAAACCTTACAGTACAATATATTATCAGTAACTTTAAGTGTAGGTCCATTCACATTAATACTCCATCACTGAATTAATAAATATACAAATTCGTAAAGTTTTGCATAGTGAAGTACTTAATAAATATTTTATAGCCTGTAACCGCTGAGTATTCTGTAATATCTCATTATTGAGCGTAAAATAATTATCTGTTCAGCCTACAACATAAGAATTGCCTATTCATTTTAAGTTATCATACTTCGTTATAAAAAGTTGCTATAATGGGTTCCCCTTACGTTAAAGATATTATTAATCTGCTAATCTATGATGCAGGTAAAAACTACGTTGCGATTGTTTCTAATGGATACACTGAAATATAAGT
>JABUQX010054936.1:0-45017 GCA_015478945.1 Trachelipus rathkii
ACAAAACTTAGCAATTCAGGACACTACTAGATATCAATACGCTGTGTAATAATGTACTAGGGTATGTATACAGTAAGTTAGCTCTTTTTAAAATTAATGAGGCATAATGACGTATGAACTCAAATGAAATAGATAATGCTATGTAGCGGGGGCTAATTCATGGTATGAATTGTAAGGTATGAATATTTATACCACTACATTTTTATATAAGTATTATTTTTATATTATATATTATAATCATGAGAAGAGGAGAGGAGAGAGAGAGAGAGAGAGGAGAGGAGGAGAAGAGAGAGAGAGCAGAGAGAGAGAGAGAAATCCAACTTCATTGTTGCCAGAATTTAAGCATGAAAGGATTGTGTGTCGACTAACAGATGATGAGTGCGTACAGATGATCCCATTACTACAGCCTTCTGTTTGAACAGCCCTTGGTTAGCGGGTATCTCGTGATACTACGTGTAACGATATGGGAACTAATTAGGTATTATAATATTGAAGGGTCATACAACTCTGATATTTCTATAGGTCGTTTGGATAAGTCACCACGTACAAACCAGATGCACTCATGGAATGGCCTTGAGGACAGTTAAGGCCCAGAGGCCGCGCGACCACACGCCACGACAGATAGCATTGCACACTTACACAAGTTTAAGTGTAAGCGGGACCGTTAAGAAACCGTTCCAATACAAAACACATGGCATTCCATTCAAATATCTATGCTGCAGGAGGTATCAAATGATTGTACCCGTTGTGAAGCTGATATATGTTAGCACAACGAATAGACGTGCGATATCACGTAGCATTCGCGGAAGCATAATTTACGGCATGGATACATGTACCCAAAGGACCACGACACACACACGGATGCCGAACGAATGCAATTTCACGGGAACACCTACAATTGTACCCGTCGCGAATTGGGGCGACACAGTAAGCTCATTATCGATTGAATCATACGAATAATCAGTCCTCGTAACTATACTAACAATACACCTCCGGATCAGTGATTCCCCACCATAACCAATACGAGGACCTAGATGAATTAGTTACGGGCGCAAGTGTAATGAGGTACCCTAAAATCACCAATTGCAATTTGGGAGGAGGATCTCTCTCTTTAACCGGGTCGTGCAGAGTTGGCAAAACCCTCCTAGATGGCGGTTCCTAACCGCCGACACGGGTACATGTATAGTCGCCAAAACTAATCCCTTGACCGAATGTTCGAGTTGACCATACTGCCCTCTGATCTAGCTTCCGTGTGACGGATTCTGCCATCTTATGCATTGACAGAGCAAGAACCACACAAGTACCAATGGCGAACCACTTGAGTAACAACAACTAAACGATCGTGTCCTAAATGCATGACATTGGAAATGGCCAGACATACATTCTCCTACTAAAAACCCATTGATATCATTGATAGTGGTGGAGATCATATAATTATTGAAATAACATAGGTTGCGACAGCTGCATAACCACCTAATTCAGAACCACCCCTCCAGTGACGAGGCTGCAAAGGTCAAGGCGTGCTCTCGAGTATTGCGATAATCAGATTCCGTGGAGGACATTCGACACTTATATCACATGAGAGCGAATATATTGACGCCACGCATAACGCTCAGCCTAAACTAAGCCGTTATCTAATCGTGCCATTCACTCACACGAACCGCACACGTGACTCCTTCTTATCGTGATTAAACGACCCACTTGAGGAAAGCATCGGCCACATACAGAACCCATTTCCGCAACAGCCCTCAGGTATGATTATCCTTGGGACCACTTGAACAATCTTTTAAACCACTGTATAAAATTGTAGTCTCAAATGACTATGTTATATATTTGCATAATCCAGGAGCGATACAGCGTAATCTGTAAGTCATTTCTTGTAACCTGTTAACGTCATATATATATATATCCATGGGGTGCGTTAATTTTGCGAATAATAATATATCATACATATTCAATCTTACTATTCACAATCATCTATTAATACTAACACTACATTATATCTACCTAAATAGTAACCTTAGGTAGGCAAGGGTGCGTACAATATAATATACCGAGTAAACATAAATAATAATAGTAAAGACTATATAGTATTAACTATAAAACAATAATAGAATATAATAATAAAAAATTACAGACCAGTTACCTTTATACCTATACCCTTTATTTACCTATATAAACAATTAGTTAGAGAAAATATATCGTCCCGCCAGTCCAGAAAAAAATACACTCACTTAAAATAGATGATCTCTTACAACACCGTGAGACAGCAACAAGGTCAGGAGAGAGAGCGCCTATCCGTTAATGTTATCGATTCCCTTGAGTCCATTCTCTGACGAACTGAAAAATGTTTGAGAAATAATATTCTTTATTCAGCAACATCTGTTTTGGTAGAAAATCTTTGGATTTGGGGAAGTTTCAAATCAATTCACTGTACCTCTGTCTGCTTGTTTCCGATTGATTTTCCGTGCTCCTCCGCCACTATCGAAAACTCAACAATAGAAGGCTCATTCCCTTAAGTTACTTTCTCACCTAGATCTAAAACACACAACCCCCATACCAGAACGAGATAAAATTCTCAAACTTTATTGAAACATGAGGTATGCATAGCCCATACGACTTTTCCTTCTCGGCCTACTGTTTCTGTAATTACACTACTCTACAACATATATGCGTTAATGAAGCATTTCTATACAAGACTCCTTAATTAAGGAATAATGAAATAGACCCCGATATTCACTTTAACACACACCACGCGAAAGGATATAGAATGCCCGGTCTGGTGGTGTGGCGCCCAGATGCTAAACCCATTGAGTGGAACCCTGAGTACACCATACCATCCTGTGTTTAATAATGACAATTAAAACTAATCATCGACAGTGATATTCTGTGTGGGTGATCATTCCTTAGTGCACATTACCAATCGTAATATGATCCCCTGCGAGACCAGAGTCAAGAATTCACGACCCAACTAGGAAACAATAATCAAAGAACATTCGAGACACAGACATGCACACACAATAATAAAAAGAATAACATGTAGTGTCAGTCAGATGTCAGATTTTAATTAATAATCTCTGCCTGTGTCATGCCAGTGGGGCATGTCTTGTTTAACGATCGATCCACAATAGATGTTCGGTATTTATAAATCCTCTTGTATTACCACACCATGACTACGAGCCATCTTATCTATACTGAGATACAGGTGGTTCCACTCACTGTACCAAACATACGCATACTTATCACCCGTGCATCACTAGAGTTAAACCCACAACATTATATCTCTCACATCACCATCCTAAAGAAACCCATGAAACCTTCATTGCTAGAGAGTGGATGGTTAATGACAAGTTGAGGAGAATTAAGACAGAGAAATTTAGTGACCATAATAAATACGATTTAACCATGAAACTGGGATCTTCACTAGGTCCAATATCTTACAAGTAAATAAGGAAAAGACTTCTCGCTTCTCGCATAAATCGCGCGAATCTTTACCAAAACCATTCTCGTAAGCACACATATTTCCATCAATTGACATGTGAAAACAGAGTGTAAATAAGAGCGAAAATTGTGCCTCATTTTATCATGTCAGGTAACCACATATACAGAACAAATGGGAATGAGTAAATTCAGTAATGCTGTAAAATTTATAAAAGAAAAGAACTCCATTAGAGTTGGGATGAGAAAACTTTATTTCGGCAGACCCATAGAGTAGACTCTAAAACCGTAACAATAACCTCCCAGAGAAATTTAAATGTAAAGCGTAGATGTCTGTAAAATCCATAATCAATAAGATTAGTCAGTAGCGCACCCCACGAGCAGGAAACTAGTTTTATGCTCGAGGCTTTATTAATATTAAAATCAGAAATGACATAATAATTTATAACAACATTCAATAAGGAAAGAAGTGTACATAGAAGGTGATATAACTCTTAATCACCAAAAAAGGCAATAAATAAGCCCAGCACTATCAAACGAAGTTTACGTTGTTGTTAAGCTTTATAACAATTAACAAGTAGAGAAATTATATTGACCACATTCACCCCAACCAAATAAAAAACTGGGAAGGAGGTAAGCATTTACAATTATCATTTTCGTCTACATGTAGATTACGAAATTGTAACCTACTTAATAAAACTCCCACTTTATATTTTAACACTACATATCAACCAAATAAATTCATCATATCGGAAAATACTATTAATAGAGGTATTTGCGGCACACAACAAGAGAGTTTTTTACAAAGCACTATGCGCGCAGTCCTGAATTTCAAGCAAACGTATCATCGACATACATGTGACAATATAAATCCGAGTTAATTACAATCAATCGCACTATGATTGGAATAATCAATTATTCTGCACAGATAAATGCTAAACCCTACATAACTTATCGTATTCTAATAATTTAAATATCCACTCAATGTCTGTTGAGTAAAAATAAGGTTTGTCGAAGAGAAAAGGCGAAGTTCATTATCAAAACGAAAGCACCTCTTTCGCACTCTTTCAATACAATATAATTATTCGATATAAACCCATTTTCTCATTTCACGTTTTCTTGCGAAATGAAAAATTAGAGAGAACTTTCTTTATAAATATCTTAACATCTCTGATGCAGATAAGAGTGGAACGATTTAGTGTAAAAGCCGTGTCTTTTAAGTGATATACTATTTGCCCGCATCAAGAGATATATTCTATTCCGCGGATATCGAAGACCACATAGCTCCACGGCTATCCAACCGATCCACTCACAGCAGTAAGAACGGAACAGTACAAAGTACATGTAACAATCCTCAAAATAATAAGGTAAAAGGAAGTAGTCACTACGACTACAGTAACCAAATAAATAAACTAAGTAACGGACAGCAGAATGCATACCGCTTCATGCCATTCAAAATCTGTACACTGCATAATACCTCACAATTGGATAAACGAGTCCCATGGTTTGCTCGTATTACCCAAAAAAGCACCACCCTCATTTCCGCTAACGGAATGGTGCCCAACTACTAATAATATTTACGATTTATAAAAACTATCTGAATCTACTAAAATATATAACTATGAAGGGTATTATAGACCTAAATATATATATATATAGAGAGTACCTATACCCCCAATTACTACCTTAGGTCACACTCTACCGAGCTCTTAATTCTTAAACACTCAACTATTCGGGGACTCTATTAATCTAATCTATAATTATATTATAAACCCAATCACTACAGTAACTTTACCCATACTTAATCGTCCTAAATTATTCATAATATATATACTTTATATGTATTAAATTTCAAACGATATGCTTAAACCTATATAATACAACACACTAATCAAACTAAACAACCTGTCAAGATTATTCCACTAAAATTAATCCTAACTTATAAACGCCTATGATTATATATTTATATGCAAAAAATTTAGAACATAATTATTACATTAAAATATATAAAATATAACATTATTATATTCATCTCCTTACCTACTCAATACTATCCTCAAAATAGATTATTGTTCAAATGATATACTATAAGTTAATTATGATTACCACTATACCTGTATTTTGAGGATTTTCAGTTTATATATCATAACTACTAAACTTATAATGATTCCGAACTTCAAAAAATACGATCAAGACTTTTTAAGAAGTGTCAATTTCTTGATGCCTCTCACAAGCTCCTCTAAAAAAATAAAATATATAATATCAAATCATAATAAGTCTTATCCCTACTATAAACTATTGATTGACACAGATACTACATATAAATTATATTTAAATACTTATATATATATAAATAATAGATTATACCTATATATATTTACCCCATTATAACCTACTATAATACTATATAAGGTAGCTAAAAATATTTGAAGTATTACTCATCCAAAATCCCTCACGGAACTATAACCCTTACATACATAATCATTTATTTATCGTTATAAAAAGTTCCTACTTATTCCAAGTGCTTTCAAACATTCTGTCTTTCTTAACTACCCCACAATCTAAATCTTATTGAACACAAATATATAGTTTTTCTATTCAATTTGTGATCCTTATGATTCGACATATAAGTTTTATTCCAAAAGGAATGGCCCAATAATAAATGGAGGTAGAATCCCTTAACTCAGACCCTGTCTCATCCCTTCATTGCTGCCACACCATATCATTAAAAAATTCACGAGGGACTCTACGCTATGTGACATATTTACCTTCTAAAAATTGATGCATTATGATAAAATTAAGAAGAATCGAGATTTTTGTTTTCTTCTTTTTATTTGGGTAATATATTATTTTTTTTATTATAGATTTTATTAATATACCCGACTTCTTTTATAAATGGAAATTCAAAATATATAAAGTTCATTTGAATTTGGATAACCTGTATACTTGGACAAATATTAATTTATCATTATATATTAAAAATATGCTCATATTAAACACACACAATAATCTATAGAAATGAGCGATTCAAATGAATTGAATCATTTAAGTGAGTGATCAAAAATGCGCTCTATACATTAAGTAAAATGAATTTAAGAGAGAGTGATAATATGTGAAAATTTCTATAATTATAAAAAATCCTTAAAGAGTGCAAATAGTATAAAGTTATTTATAAGGAGGTACATTGGTAAAAGTATAAGACTTGAGAGGGTTGTGTGTATAAAAAAGATGGTTGTAAACAGCTAAAACCCCGTAGTTAGAGTAAATGAGTTATATATACTTATAAGTGAGTAAACCAATTCCACCCTTACTAGTATGATATAGTAGATACTATAAATGTCTAATAAATGGTCGAGTACCACTGAGCAACAATGTTAGATACTGTAAAGTAATTAAAAAATATTATATAGGAATAATAATATAATAATAATTATATTAATATATATAATAGTATAATATATATTATAATATATTATATAAATTAAATATATATATATATAATATTATATATATATAATATATATTAATTATATATATAGTATATATTAATATATTAATATAATATATTAATATTAATTAAGTAATTTACATAAATTATTTATATAAATATTATAAATATAAGTATAGTATTATATACTAATATATATTAACTATGTTGGTGGAGGTAGAACTACGGAATGATATACCGAGTTGAATAATGATAGTAGGATAGTTTGTAGGAATATTGCCAGAGAAAAAAGGAGGCCTTGAGGTGCTAACATACTAAAAAATCCTGTGTATAAATGTTAAATAGAAAAGAACATATAAGTCTTCGAAGATAGCCTAACGTGTCTGCGGTAAGATGGTTAAGTTTTTGTATAACATACTGTTGCTAAAGTATATATATGTATAGTCTATAGTAAACTATAAGGGGTCTCGAGGGACCACTAGAAAAGTAGGCCTAATAAACAATCCATACTCTACAAGAACTAATACACTGTCTATCCTCGAATGACATCTTAAGGTGTGTTAAGGTGTAGGAAAGAATTGATAAAGAGGAAGAAGACACAAGCAACTTCGGTAAATCACGGAACAAATATTTTTTACCGTAGAGGAACATATAATAAAAAAAAAAAAAATCATCATCTTCCAAAACTACAAATGCTATGCTAAGGGAAAGAAAGAAAAATACATTTTATATGGAATCCTTGTAAAAATTTTGGTTTGTAAGAAGAAAATATGTAATTAATAGATCAAAAAAACAAAAGAAAAACTAGAAAATCTAAATAAAACTTGGCTATTTTTTTTGGGGGGGTGACTGGGAACAATATATTGTGGCTGAAGTGTTTAGGGTATATGGGACAGGAACTGATGTAAATGAAAGACCGAAATAGAAAAAAAAAAGTGGTAAATGATTATGAGTCCTAATGTAAAGTATAATAAAAAAGGAATTAACACTCACCGCAATTTAGGGGAGCTGCCGATAGCCGACGGGGAAACGTAACAAGTGGGACGTTGTCCAGACCCAAAGGGCCGAACGGTAGAGAGAAGTGGGGCGGACGAACCCCAAGAGATCCAGCACCAAAGACCTAAAGAGCGAGAGGAGGAAGTTCGCGAGAGCCTCTGACCGGAGGGGGGGAATTAGTGCCTAAGCCGCACCTGGGCAAATACCGGTAGTTATCACCCAGAGAACGGCCGAGAGACCCCGACTCCTCGACACTATCGAGGTGCGTGATAGTACCGACCGCTTGGGGTATTCTTAATAGGTTCAACACCAAATGCAAAAAGTGAAGAGAACGAGTGCGCCTCGTATTCCCATTCTAAGCGAGAGATAGACCTCTCACCAATAAAGAAGGTCTTCTGAGATATTATGGCCCTCTATTATATATCCTCAACTGGATAGCGGAACTGAATGATTTTAACTACCCCATACTATTAATTTATTTTTGGTTATATTATTTTACAGTTGGCTAATGCGCTAAAGGTTTCTAAGCGAGATTGCCAAAAATGATTTTCCTCTTAACGCCTGTTTTCTACCTCTGACGTTTGTTGTTGTCCAGATAAATATCATTTCTTAATTTTTTGTATTTTTTTTTTTCCATTTACTTTTGTCTGTTTTCTACTTAAATTCGTCACTCGTTCACGCACTAAAATTGGAGACACAAGCATCCTCCACCAAGATGTATCTTCCTGGGTCCTGGGAAAATAGTAGTAGATTAAGGGATGAGTTTGTGAGATTGTCGAAGCTCGTTCCGAGAGGGCGGACCATTTAATATAATACAATAAAGTATAAATAAACGTTAAAGTATTATACTATAAAATATTATAATACTAATACATAATAACTATAATATTTCTATTAATATTTAATTAAATCAACAGTATACAACAATATAAGTTCTTAAAAAAAAACTTCCGGAAATGATACATATATAATATAATAATATATATATTATAAACTTAAATAATTATATACTTATTATATATATATTATATATAAAAATTATAATCAAATATTAATTAATAGTATTATTATTGTCGACCTATTATTTTTAAGCCATCACAGCTGGTAGAAATTTAATTTAGAGTAAATACCCGATTTATAAAAATAATATAATATATATCAATACGAGTATTTCACTTTTTATTAAAAATAGTATAATATGAAATAAAAAAAAATATTGATATTATTAGCGAAAGTAAAATAGATATTATTATTATATTATAGTTAGTATATTAAGCAGCAACTACTAAAGTATACATGGAAAAGTAGCATCAGTAAGACATAAGTGTACAAGTACATAGTACAATTATAGTGGTTAATAAGTATATAGTGAAACCTATAACGCGATACTTAGTATAACATAAGTATAATATTAGTAACTAAATAGTATATACTTATAAGTACAATATATAAATAACTAAATGTATGTTAAATAGTAACAGAGTCACAAGTTAAAGTATTTGTACTTTAGACAAACCTCGAAAAATACCTGGTATAAGTAATAGTAGTAGTATACTTAACTATTAACTATTCTATATTTATTATTATTATCAAAGTCCAAATTTTAAATATCTCAAAAATTATTTCCTAAAATTTAATAATATGCTAAAAAATGCTCGTTTATGTGTTATATTTTATTATTATATATGTTTATTAAAAATTAAATTTAATTATATTAATAGTTCTAGGCAACTGAATGTTAATCAAATCATAATCATTTGCGCTAGATCTCCGATTTATTAAATACAGAGAATCCAGATACTCAAAAACACACATTTCTCGTCTCATTAATTCTTGAAATATCCATCCTTAAGCCTGAAAATCACCGAGCATCCACCACAACGCTCACCACCAGCACCCCTAATTCGCCTAAATGGCTTTAAATCTGATTCCACACAAGTATAAATATACAAGTGACTGTGCAAACCTAATTTTTTTCATATCATCAGAATGACCTTACCGATCACCGTGATGCAATCTCCTTTCGTTTCTTCAGAACCGTCTTAGAAAAGAAATACCCAAAAATCTAACATACCTTTCTACTAACATACTTCAAGTAAATCCTTCTTAATACTAGCGTTCTGGTTAAAATCAATTGTTTCCATTATATAAACCTAATCTCAATCTGTGCATGACTCTCAACCTTCCTTATATCTGTAACAACGGTTCAACATTTATTTTTATAAGTCTTCAACAGACGGTATAAAGAATACCTACCAATCCCACCACCTTTACCACCTATATAGCCCTTTAGCGATGGTAAACTGTAATTTGAGTAACACAAATTTGAGGTACTAATAATATAATTATATAAGCAACACTTAAAGTTATCATACTTGAGGTCGTTTTTATCTATTGATATCCTTAAGAATATGACTAACTGTGCTTGGTAGGAAAAAGGGGTCAACTGTAACGAATTTATGCCAAAGCGTGACATAAACTCGGATAGGTTATAGCTCTCTAATGATTAATGGAGGAAGTAAACATTATTCTTCCCATTCAAAGCGTAAATCCTAATAAAACAAATAACTTAGTTTAACAATCTGCTTACCTCTTATCTCGATGATTAATTCCTCATAAGGGCGAACTCTAATATTGAAGATTCCCTTATTGTATATATATATTATATATAATATAAGTATATATCGTAATCATTTATAATATAAATTATTAAGTTAATATATTATATATAGTTATAATTAAATATTAATATATATTAATTATATTATTAATATTCTATAATATTATTATATAATATATTAATTAAATATATGAGACTATTTTTTTTACATAAATAATATTGTTAAAAAATTATAATGTTATAAATATAAATATATAATATTAAATATAATATATATATATAATTAATAAATATATATAATATATAATAATTATTAATATTAATAATAAATATTATATACTATATAGTATTATATATACTATATATATGAATATAAATACTAAAATGCCTAAACTATCAGTTTTAATTACGAATGCTCTCAATAATTAATATTCTCACGCAACACTAAACACTCTTTTCTTCGTATTCGAATAATGATAAATATTAAATGCCTCGCGTCCTTACTTAATTCCCTAAGCTCCTTATGAAGACTTGAATGGAAAGAGGTCTTATTAGCATAATCTTGCTTAATATTCACCTAAATATATCCTTAAAATAATTATTCTCAAGTGAACGCTAGCCATTTACATGCGCTTCTATTAAAGTTGCACAACTTCGGCTATCTAATCCTATGCTGTCAAAATTGAATCCGTCTTAATACGATTAACTGGAGCAACTTGCCTACTTTAACCCTATCCACCACCCTCCAAACTGTCATTTAATATATACCGGTAAATAAATTGTAGAATTAATTTATTCTATAAGATGTTATATTGAATCTGCAATTCATTGTAGTATGGACACTAAAAACGGTAAGTAAACGGTTCTCTTTATGTGAATATACGTATCTTATGTAATCTCATAAACATGTACCTGCGTAGTCGAGCAGTTCGGAGCATTCAACTTGCGTCTGGTAGGAAGCTAACTATTGTCACGTCTTCCCATCCGTCTCGTTTTACATTATATCAATTCTGACTTTCGGCTACCTAACAGGTGATAAGGATAAAATTATAACGTTTAATTGTTCGATTGCTTTGACTGATGCCAATTAGAATGGGATGACCTGCCCTACTCATACACATCCACTTCGCGAGAGGAGGGCGATTTGCGCGTGAACCTAGTAGGCGCGGAGGCTCAGTCCTCTATGATCCATACCCTTAGACAATTGTTTTGTTGTTGTATTCTAACCAGTATAAATAAATAAACGAATGCTTTTATTCTAAATAGCTGGAAATATTTTTATTTTTGTTATAACTATCTTTCATATTTATTCTTATTGTTTATCGGAACTATTGATCGAAATGCCTCAGTATCCTCGCTCCCTTAACGTAAAAACGAGCAACGTGCTAGACAGAATACTACTAACCTTCCCGCGCCTTATTTATTCCATATTATAGAAAATAGGGATGTTCTTCTAACTACGGTAAATCATAAGATCTGAGTTATCGCATGCTCCCCGGTGAACTCTGTTGGAACCATCAAGCAATGGAAATTGGTGGTCGTTTTAGCTTAAATAATCCTAATAAGCCGTGGCACAAGGCCTTTCGATAACAAGGGCAAGAGACTACAATAATCGTTAACTAAATATAATATCACTATCCAAGAACTATTCCTGCATTTTGGGAGTGCAAATTTGATCCGTTATCCTCGAAGTTTTGATAAAATATACTACGGTAGGAGTTGTCTCTATTCCGGTAGTTTGGAAATTTCCTATGCTGATTCACACCTAATTTGCAGATAGTAGTGTAGACCCCGTCCTTCGGTTGGGCTCATAGTTTTTATAATATTTAATATTAAGAGCCATATTAGTATTGTGATGCCCTTTTGTCTGTTATGCCATTTTGTTTATATCACATTGACTGGCAATCGTGCCATTTTGTTTATAGTGTCATTCAGCCTATAGTGTCACTTTGACATGTATACTTAGCCATTAGTGCCATTTGTTTATGGTGTCATTTTGTTTATAGGGCTATTTAGAATATAGTGCCATTTATATAGATGTTATAATACTTATTCTATAGTGTTATTTTACCTCAAGGTGCCATTTGATAGGTGCTGCTGATATTATCCTCAAGGTGACATTTTATAGGTCTAATTGTTTTACTTCATGGTGCCATTTGATAGGTGCCACTAATATTTATCTCAAAGTGCCATTTGATAGGTGTCATTATTTATCTCAAGGTGCTATTTGATAGGTGCTACTAATATTTACCTCAAGGGGACAACTGATAGTTGTAATTAGTACTATTATCGCGGAGCTAACGTGAGTGTCATACTACTTTTCCCAATGCACTGATTGTGAGTGCCATATCATTATCGTGTCACTAATGACATTGCTACGCCATTTTATTGCAGTTTTATCGTAAGTGCCATACCACTTTTCGCGGCACTGACCGAGAGTACAATGAAATTTTATCGCTGTGCTATCGTGAGTACCATATCACTTACAGCGGCATTGACCGAGGATGACACGTCATTTCAGGTCGTGCTATCGTGAGGGCCATAGCCCTTACCGTGGCACTGAACGAGAGCGCCATTCCATTTTGTCGCGGCGCTATCGGGAGGGCCGTACCACTTTATCGCTGCACTGAGTGAGAGTACTACAACTATATATTAATTATGACATCCCATATGTGATTTGCCTTATTGAGGCTTAAGCGTTGTTTATCCTAGTTGTAGATGTCATTTATTTCAAACATCATCGTTATCGTAAACGTCCTTGTATTGAATGTTATTGTTGAATGACATTGGTTATTGATATCACCCACCTTAAATGTCATTTAGTTTGATGACGTAATTCTTTTAAATGTCATTAAATTAATATCATCATTTATTATGAATTAGATATTAAAGACGTTGTCATATATTTTACATATTTTTCTTAACTATCATTTACATTTTGTAACTTTATTTGACATTAATGAAATCAAATATTTGTTGTCAAGTTTCATTCATAATTTTTCCAATTTCTTTGTTACAATTACCTGGCTTTCCCACCGAGTCAGATTTCCAATTCCCTTTGATTTAACTTATCTAATACACATATCTTTTTGTGTGATTTTCTTTTAAATTTTAATTGAATAATTATAGCGGAGGACACACATTTCGAGTTTGTTATCCATTCACCTCTCTTACTATCCAAAACGTAAACTCAGTTGTTGAAATCATTTGTTTCGAAAAACGTTATTAAAACGCTTATACATCCTATCCTGTTCTTTCCACCTATTGTCTTTGACTTTCTTCCATCAAATATTCAGGTTATTATCAACTCTTAAATAACTTTTTTCCTTACGAGCTGATAATAATCTAGGCATTTTCGATATAGTATAAGTCATAATTTAATTATAGTTTTATAAATAATGCAAATTCTGAACTATTGGGTTTTTCAAATGCTTCAAAGTAAGTTGTGTATATGTTTGTAAAATCGTGATTGCTTATGATTTGAATCAATTAACGCCAGTGTCTAGGGTAAGGTGGTGAACACTACAAACTACAAAATTTTGAAACATAAATCCAGAGTTGAACTCAACTTTACTTTTTCATATATTTATATATCGATATTTTATCAAACAATTCCAATCCTTTGATATTCCTTGGTCATTATACAACCATATTAGCTAGACCAAGTACGATACTTGTTATATTTATTATAACAGCATCTTCACTGCCATTGTATCTGAAAGGTGGGCACGGTCCCACCTCTTATGATTGCGGTAATTTACTACCACTCTCTATTTGGCTAACCATGATGTATCCGTGCACCCGGTTTTGTGCGTGCTAGGTGCATTCACGGTTAGAAAAAAAGTGTAGAATATTGGTGGTTGTTGGGAACACCCTTCACCCATCCATAAACCCCACAATAATAATAATAATAATAATAATAATAATAATATAATAATCAATAATACTTCAGATAATATAATAATATATAATATAAATAATAAAAATATAATAATAATATAAATAATAATAATATTAATAATAATTGATGACTAATGCATAATAATAATAATAATTAAAAAAAAAAAATAATAATAATAATAATAATAATAATAATAATAATAATAATAATAATAATAATAATAATAATAATAATAATAATAATAATAATAATAAATAATAATAATAATAAAAATAATAATTTAATAATAATAAATAATAATAATAATATATATAAAATTTAATATACATAAAATAAATAAAATAATAATAATAATAATAATAATAATAATAATAATAATAATAATAATAATAATAATAATAATAATAATAATAATAATAATAATAATAATAATAATAATAATAAGTAATAAATATAATAATAATAATAATAATAATAATTTAATAATAATAATAATAATTAATATAATAAAAACTCATTAAAGAAGAGTTAAGATATATAATAATAATAAAAATAATAATAATAATTAATAATAATAATTCAATATAATAATAATAAAATAATAATATAAATAATAATAATATCTAATAAAATAATAAAATAATAATAAATAGATTAAAACGACGAAAATACTGCTTTGTGCACATTCGATTAAGCTAAATCGATTATAATTTATAAAAGAATTTAAAAAAATATACTGAATTAAAGTAAAACAAGCTCCCAGTCGAACTCAGACTTAATGCCAAAATTATGAATAAAATATTATTCACAAAGTAACAATTATAATAACAATCAATAGCAAAATATATATATAATAAAGGCTGCAATAATTATAGTAAGCAGTTTATAACATTAAAAGCTATTTGAATTCAAATTTAAAAGCAAATCACAACAACTATTTATTATTATAATTTATTATTATTATTATTATTATTATTATTATTATTATTATTATTATTATTATTATTATTATTATTATTATTATTATTATTATTATTATTATTATTATTATTATTATTATTAATTATTATTGATATTATTATTATTATTATTATTTATTATTATTATTATTCATGATTATATTATTATTATTATTACTTTATTATTATTTTATTATTATTATTATTATTTATTCATTATTATTTATTATTATATTATTATTATTATTATTATCTTATTATTATTATTATTATTATGTATTATTATTATTTAATTATTAATTTTAATTATTATTATAATTTTATTATTATAATTATTAATTATTATTATTTATTATTATTTTATTAATATTATTATCTTATTATTATTATTATTATTATTATTATTATTATTGATTATTATAGTTATTATTTTATTATTAATTATTATTATTTATAATTATTTATTATCATTATTACGTATTATAAATTTATTATATTATTAATAATATTGTACATAATTATAATAATATTATTATAATTATTATTATTATTATTATATATCTATTATTATTATTATTTATTATTATTATTCTATTATTTATTATTATATTATATTATTATTATTATTATTATTATGTATTATTATTGTTTATTATAATTATTATAATAATTTATTATTATAATTAATTATTTATTATTATTACTATATTATTATTATTATTTTATTATTATTATTATATTCATTATTATTTTTACTACTATTACTTATTATCTTTTATATGATTATTATTTATTATCATATTATTATGTATTCTCTATTATCTATTATAATTATTTATTATTATTATTGTTATTGATTAGTTCATCAAATCGATTCTCTCTTCTCATGTTTAAATCATTCAAATATTTCTTTTAGTTTTGCTGTTATTATTTAAATTAGGTTTTTTAAACTATTGCTTGACATGAAGTACATCTGGCAATCATCACTTGTTCTAGATTCCGACTCCTTCAACTAAATCATTTGGTATATTTGAGAGTAATAATGTTCATGGATGAGAATATCATAAATAAATTGGTTTTAAATAAATTAATTTAAATATTCACTAATGAGCAAAATTTTCATTGACTCATGGGACATTTCTTATGTATTTTGTTGGGCTGAGCCCAAAAAGCATATTTGATTTTCTCTGAAAGGTCTAGTTTTGCCGTAATTCAAATGAAAACATTAAAATAATTCAAATTATATTTTTCCTGTGAGCAGCGGCAAAATGGTTGGTTATACAAAAAGATAATGTAAATAAAACTGTGTATCTCGCCCAATTGTTAATGTCCTTAAACTTTTATATTGGATAAACACTAAATAATAAAAAGATATGTGATTTTTATTCAATGAAATTCCAAAGAGATTTTCCTTTTTTTTAATTTTTTTATTTTTTTTATTTTTTTTATTTATTTATTTTTTTTTTTTTGCATTTCAAAAAAGAATAATGACGATATCTTTTTTATTATTTGTTTTATCAATATTGAATTTTCAGAGGAGGTAAAATCGGAAAAGATAAAAATTTATTTGTTTAGACCATATGTTTATTTACCCTGCCGTTCAAGGGGGAAAGATAAATTACTTGCATATATTTAATGTTTTCATGTGAATCGCAGCAAAACTAAATATTACAGATAAAAATCAATATTATTTTTTTAATTCAGCGCAACAAAATGTATCATAAGTAACTAGTATCGGATACTAGATAACAAAAAAAATACTTAAACTTTGCTCCCCATTAATATTTCATGTAAATAGATTAGGTGGCATAATATCAAATTATATATTTTCAAGTTTACTTTTTAATGTAGAATGATTCGACAAAGTTTTATATACTCGTATATTTTGCTTCAAGGATGTAGACTTTTGAAGCAAGTTGACATTTTCTAAATGATTTGTACGTTGTGTGTTCTATTTGGAAGCGTTCATGTATATTTTCCTGGTTTAAATCTATGTTGATACGCTTTGGTGTCTGACTACTTCGTTAGTCTGAATCCAATAAATTTCGAATTACAATCAGACTCTGGGTAATGAAATTAAAAGTCAAAGCGATGCCTATATGTTAAGGTACCTGTAAATCAAAAACAGGATTAGAGTTATTTTGATTCGTTAAATAATCCAAACTTGATTTTCTAACTGGTAGTAACTTTGAAGCCTGGTTTTAAGATGACACTCGCGCAATTTTCTTCTCTGATAAACGATTTGATTTATAATATTTTTATTCAGTAATAGATAAAAAGACGTATAAGAAATTGAAAGGTCTAATCTCCTGATTACACCTTTTCAATTTCTTATATGTCTTTGTCGCTATTACTGAAAAGAAATATTATACTTAAATCTCATTTCAAGTAATTTATTTTCAGAGTATTTATTATCATAACATTTTTTCCAATATGCATTGTAAAAATAGGCATGCTTCCAATGTCTATTTCAATAAAAATAAATACCCTTTCTTCGATTTTCATTTTATGGGTTAGAGCATCATTTAAAAGAGTCTTGGTGGTTGGTGGTTGGTTGTGAAGTTTGATATATTCAAAGCTTTGACAGGGTTACCTGCATACGCGCCCTGCTTATTAAGTTTCCTTCCAGAGGGGAAGGTGGATTGCTCACTTAGATCTTCCTTTTTTTCAAATCACTTCCAAAATTCAGGTCTTCGAAAACAGGAAATAAAACTACTTCTGTCAATAGTAATGTTCCTCAAGGTTCTGTCTTAGCTCCCTACTTTATTCTTGCATTTCATTAACTACCTTCTTAGCCGTTTGTCTAACTATTTATTCGTATATGATCAACACACCTTTTTTAACTCCCATATAAAATTTGCTCTACTTTTTGCATCTAAAATTGATTCTCCATTTTAAATTTTAAACGGGTGTCTAGCTCCTGGAATCTATTTGCCCACTTTACCCTTTATATAACTTTTTTTTTTTCCAACAAAGGAGTTCTTATCCACCCTTTTATGGGGTAATATTGTCCAAGCTTGGGGGAGGAGTCGCGCTTCAGTTTCCATCCACTTTTGAAATAGGATTGACTTCATGGTTAGGGAACTTTAATTTCTAGCTACCTTTTCTCTTTATTTATTACGACATTGGCTCTCTCTCTCTCTCTCTCTCTCTCTCTCTCTCTCTCTCTCTCTCTTCTACTCTCTCTCCATGAAGTAATCTCTTTTAATGGCCAGGTTTTTCAAGAAAAAAACTGATAAATCACATTCATCGATCAGTGGTGTGACGCCCTCACCTGGATAATTTGGGGCCTTAATGTGAGATATCGTTAAATTATTTTTTTTATTCTACAATTTTTAATTTTAATTTTCTTGTCTTATATATGCAGTATTCAGTAGTAGTAGTAGTAGTAGCTGATTCTACTATATATATATATATATATAATATTATAATATTATAATACTTTATATATATATTTATATATAATATATATATATATATATAAATATGTTATTACATATATATATATATATATATATATATATATATATATTATATATAACTACCTATATATAAATATATATTATATATACCTATATATATATATATAATATATATATGGATAAATATATATATATTATATATTATTATATATATATCTATATATACTATATATATATTATATATTATTATTATATATATATACATATATTATATATTATATAATATATATACATCATATATATGGAGAGAGAGAGCCCGAAAAGAGAGGAAGAGGACTGAAATTATGGAAACAGAAAAGGAACGAAGAGACTGGAAGGTACGAGACCGTAGAGAGAGAGAGAGACGAGAGAGAGAGCAGAGAGAGAGACGAGAGAGAAAGATTGAGAGGAGAGAGAGAGAGAAGAGAGAGAGAGAGAGAGACGGAGACGGAGACGGAGATGAGAGAGACGCATGAGAGACGAGAGACGAGAGGAAGAAGACGATAGATCTGTTCGCTTCAACGACGAAGTATATTTTAATTCTCATTACTTTCAGAAAAAAGCACAGCCAAGATTAAAGTATATATATATAATATGATATAATATATATATATATATATAATAGGTGAAATAATATAATATATAAATAGGATATATATAAATATATAATAATGATAAAATATATTATATATAATATAATATAATATAGTATAAATATATATATATATACTAGGCCAAAATATAGATTAAGATTCCTTGGGAAACCTAGGATGTTAAATAATAAACAGGTGAAAAGAACGAACAAAAAAAAATGGGAGGAAAACATTAGTAAATATATAAAATCCGGACGTTTCGGGTATTACTCGACCCATCTTCAGCAAAAAATAATAAAATAAATTAGTAAAATAATTAATAAATATCTCACAATTAGAAAAAAAAAATATTTTTTAAAAAAATAAAAAATGAAAAAAAAAAAAAATTGCATAAATTTTAATTTTATTATTTTAAATAAAATAATTATTTAAATAAAAAACAACCAAATTAAAATACACCATAAATAAATAGTTACATTGTTAATAAATGCTTTATGACATTTAATAAAAGATTAAAATATAAAAAAAAAAATCATAATTTTTTTAAAAAAATGGAAAAAAAAAAAACTTAACCAAACACACTTGACAAAATTCTCAGTATAATTTCATGAGTAAATTAGAAGATACTAAATATTACGAAAATTTTTAATGTTGGGAAATATACAGAGGATGGTACAATATATATATTAGATATATAGAAATATAAAAACATATAACTATATATGAAACTACAAATAGATAATAGATAATATATAATATATAAACTATATAATACTACAATTAGTATAATTAGATAATAGGTGGATAAATAGTAATATATAATATATATAAAGATATAATAGATATATATAAATATATTAACAGATAGAATAATAATAATACTATATAAATATATATAAGATAACGATATATATAATAAATATATCATATATATAAATATATATATAGCAGATAAGTATATATATATAATATAATTAAATATATATAATGAATTAAGTAATATGAGAATAATAGATAATATAAATTAAGAATATAATAAGATATATATAAATATATATAGTAAGTAATAAGTAAAATATAATATATAAAAGTTAGTCTGCGTTAAAACAAGAATAAATTATATGTTATGAAACCAGATATATAGTTTATATAGTGTTAAAAAATGCAAGATTTTAAAAAATCAAAAACAGGTTGGAGGAAGGAGAGTAGGAAAGTATTATAATAGAAACAAATAATATAACTACATAGATAAAATAATAATAAATAAACAACGTTTCAACAATATCATATAGAATATTCAATGAAAATACTAAGACTTAATAAATAATAATATAATAATAATAAATCAAATTAAAAATAATAATAATAATATAACACATTAAAATATAAAAATAAGAAAAGAGCATAAAAAAAATGTATAAATAATTTTTAAAATAACAATAAACAAAAGTAATAATAAAACAATGCCTATAATAATAAAAACTAATACTCAACAGTTATAATACCTTAATCACATTGGAAAGAATTAGTAGTAATAAATATAATAAATAATAATTAATAATAAATAATAATATATTATAAAAATGAAATTAATAATAATGAAATAAAATAATAATAATAAATAATAAGTAATAATAATATATAAATAAATAAAATAAATAAATAATAATTCTAATAGTATAAAACTATATTAAATAAAGAAAGGGTAAACAATTAATATTATGTAACAAGTTATTGATGAATGATACATATGATAAGTACAAAATATTAATGTTAAAAAAAGTCATGGATAGAGGAGATATTGGTCTTTATTTAATTCTGGTTTCAAATGATAAAGATATATATATAAACTTTCTAGATCTTTCTGGTCATAGAGAGATTCACTTGCTGAGGCCAGGATTTCGAAACTAGTCTCCGTGATAGATTAGAGTGGCCATTTTCAACAGCTAATGAATGATCGTTATTGACGAATGTTTCTGGCGTGTGAGTTCGAATGGCAAAATTAGTTCTGTAGTTGAACAAAACACTCAAATGCATTTGAAAAACACTCATTGGCCACATAATACTGCAAGATAAAGCTGACAAATCTATGAAAGTCCCCACGTTAGCACCGTAACATTTCCATCACTGAATTAATGAAATTCTTATATCCCTACTTAATAGTAATGAAATTTACCAACTTTTACCAGTGCTTAAAGACGGATTATTCTACACCACAGATTGAGATACCTGCTATAGTTTATAATGAATATTACGTGACGAGAATAAAAATATGCAATTGTACTGATACGTATAGTAGCCAAAATCAAGGTCTAACAACTTCAATTTGAGGGTTTCAAAGCATTTGATGATATTGTCAATACAGAAACTAATTGGCCTAATTGACCACGCTACAGAACAATTACGTCAATACCGATTACTCGTATAGTACTTTTGAGATGAAAATGGACCACTCAATCTCACGAGACAGTTTGAAATCATGGCCTCAGCAAGCGACTCTCTTGACAGAAAGATCCTAGAAAGTTTATATATCTATCATTAGAAGACCCAGAATTAAAATATAAAGAGACCAATCCTCTATCCAGGCTTTTTTTACATTAATATTGTTACCATCATTGTATTCAATACTTGTTTATTTTAATATGAGTTACCATAAGTTAATATTAATATTATATTGAATTATTATTATATTATTATTTATAATATATTATTATAATGATATTAATATATATATTATTATATATTATTATTATTATATATTAATATTATTATTATTATTTTATATATTATTATTAAAGAATAAAATAAATAATATCTCTATATTATTATTATTATTATTTTTTAATGCTATATTTTTTATTTTTATATTTAATTGTTAATTATGTATATTATATATTATAATTATTATTATTATATATTATTAATTAATTATTATTATTATTATTAATATATATATATTATATATATGTTAATTATTTATTAAATAATATATAATTATAATATTTATAGATATTAAAATTATATAATTTATTATAATTATTATTAATTAATTATTATTATTATGATATTATATTATTAAATTATTATTATTATATAATTATTTATTATTCTTATATTACATTATTAAATTATTAATATATTATTATTAATTATTATTATTATTATTATTATTAAGTTATTATTATTATTTTATTTTATTATATATTAATTATTATAATTATATTATTATATAATTATTATTAAAATTATATAGTTTTATAACGCATTAAACACTCATCAAAAACATATACACCTCGAATTACAAAATCAATAATTATATTCTGTTTAACCAAACTAACTATATTATATATATATATATGATTCTGTAATTTTCCAACATTAAAATTTCTGTAATTTAGTACTCTACAAAATTTTCAGATTCTGTCAGGGGCGTTTGTTTAGGTTTTTCCATTTTATTAAAATTGTGATTTTGTTTTTAATTTTTTCATCTATGTGCTTGCTTACCCATTTTTTTAATGTAAACGTTTATTTATGGTGTATTAATTTAATATTATTATATAGATTTTCATTGTTAATTTAATTTTAATTGTGGAATTTTAATTATTCTAGAGAGTAAATACGTTTTGCTGAAGATGGGTTTCGAGTAAATACCCGGAAACGTGATCCGGATATTTATAAATAAAAGAATGCTTTCTGTCCAATTTTAAGTGTTCTCTCCTGTTTATTATATATATATATATCTATTATATAGATATATATATATATAATATATATATATATATATTATATATATATATATATATATAATTATAATAATATATATACATATAGACATAATTATATAAATATATATATATATATATATACTATATAGATATGAGATAATAATAATAATATATAAATCTTATATTAATCATTTTATTATGAGAGAATTGTTATTGAACACACACACTCGACTGATACTTAAGACTAAATAAAATACTGTGTGCAAGAATTTATTGAGACTTAAAAATAAGAAAATCCCACCGTTAATATTACTGAAAGATTACTTTCTACCCAAGAAGAAATAAAAAAGATAGGAGGTACCGTCAATCTAGACTGTCACCTTGGAAGATCTCACCCAACTCAGAACCGGAGTCAGGTGTCCTCACCCAGGGATTAAGTTAAGAAGAAAATATAAGTGAAATATAGGGATTTATAATATAAGCAATATAACATGCGTATTTAGCTTAGCAGATGAACCTTAACTTATAGATACAATATGGATTCCGAATAAATATACTTGTCACTTAACCTCGGTGTGCACCCCTGAACCCGGAGTGTGAGGCGGGAGATCTTCCAAAGCGTGACAGGTGCGAGTCTCCCGTTTCCTTATTCTTCTGGTGAAGGAAAGTAATATTTCAGAAGTATTATACGAGGAATAAGCTGGGTTTTCCTTTTCAGGTCATCGTGGTCGGGTGGTGACAAACCTGCTTTACCATCAGGGAGGATGTGGTTCAAAATCCATACTCTCAATAAAAAGTGAAATATTGGGATTTTATATAATAACATACCTTTTCACTATAAATATTACTGTAGCATGAATTATCTACTTATATATATATAAATATATACTATATATATAGTATATATACTATATATATTACATAATATATATATATATATATATATATATATATATATTATATATATAATATATATATATTTATATATGATACTAGTATATAATATATATATAGAGAGAGAGAGAGAGAGAAAATTAAAATTTAAATACTTTTCAAAACAAGTTCAGTTTAAAAACACATTTTTTGAGTTGAAAAATCTTTTTATATAAAAATGAAAAATGAATAAAAAAAAATTATAAGAAGTTAGGAAGACAAAATATAAGAAAATGAATTAAAAAAAATTAAATGAAAAATAGTTAAGAAAAATGGAAGCAATATAATTAAAAGAAAAAGTAATTAAATATACAGAATTGAAATTGAAATTTAAAAATTTTTTGAATGAATTTTTTCCAGATGTTTTTCAACACAAAATTTCACAAAAAAGATTTCATTTATTTGGTTTTTTTTTTAAATAAATGGAATTTTTTTTAAATACACTGATCAAATATATAACTTTAAATTGAATTGAAAGATTCCCAACCTTTCTAAAGGATTAATTAGAGTTGGGAAAGTACTGATATTTTCCGCACCGCACCGCACCGCGCCGCAACCGAGCGCACCGCACCGCACCAGACACCACACCGCACCATTCTTTTTGTGATGTCCACACCGCTAACCTCACACATCGCACCTCGCCACCCACTGTCCTGCACATTTTACCTTTTTAAAAATCATCACTCTGCACCGGAAACACTTGAAACTTTATAATTGCCGCACCTCCACCCGCCACCGCACACGACCGCACCCGCACAGCACCGCACCATCACGCACCTCGCACACCGCATAGCACCGCACCGGCTAATCTTAGAACAAAGTCATTTTATACTCTGAGGTTACGAATAGGAGTAAATTTAATATTTTCCCAATTTTCTTTACTTGATTTGGACTACAAAAAATTCTCCTAAGTAAAAAAAAAAATCTCTATAAATAAAAGTAAAAAAATCTAAGAAAGTAATAGAAAAAAATCTCCTAAGTAAAAAAAATCTCTTAAGTAAAAAAAAAAATCTAATACAAAAAAAATATCCTAGAAGGTAAAAAAAAATCTCCTAAGAAAATAAAAATAAATCTAAGAACGTTAAAAAAATCTCCAAAAAAAAGAGCAAAAACAAAACATTCTTAAGAAAGTAAAAAAAAAAATAGATAGAATAGTAAAGTAAAAAAAAACTACATAAAAAAAAAAACAAAGAAAAAAAAAAAAAAAAAAAAAAACTCTCTTAAGAAAGTAAAAAAAAATCTCCTAAGAAAGTAAAAAAAAAAATCTAAGTAAAAATAGTTCCTTGGTTTTATTATTGAGAAATGATAATGTTTCCATACATAAAAGAACCTAAAAAAGATATAGATGATTAATCCTGTGGTTTATGGATATAGATGCAATACAAATTTTAAATCTGATCTCTAATTTTTACGTCCAAAACTTTTGGACAGGAAGTTCACTTGTCTGTCTCGGGTCAACTTCATCTTGAAGCTATAGCAAGGTTTGTACATTAAGTAAATCTTTTGTATTTCTCATGCTGCAATTTAATATTGTAAAATTCTCAATTTCAATAGATTTTATAAAACTTTAAAATATTTTTGATTTGGCTCATTTTATCAGTATATTTCTTTGATTAACAAATTTTTACGAAAAATTATTAGCATGTGTATTTACGATCGAATAAATCAGTTCAGTTACTTAAGGCCTTGGTCGGTCCTTTTTGGACTTTTAGCCTTTTACCCTAGTGTCTAGATGCATCGTTGAGCCCAATTTTTTTTACCTTGTGACGTGCTTTTTGGGCACATGACCATTTTTGAGCAAGATTGACCTTTTTAGAGCCCAATTATATTACCTTGCACTTGACCTTTTGGTGCCTTGACCTTTATTGCGGACTTTACCTTTTTCATATCGACAAACCTTGGTGTTTCCATGGGGTTCATTTTTTGCGCCCACGGTATTATTTCAGGCAACCCTAATATTTGAGGACCCTAATTTATTGGAACCCTTAATAATATTTGGACAGACCCTTAATTTTTGAGAACACCATAATTCCTTTTGGACAAACCCTAATTTTTATGCAAGGCAACCCTAATTTGTGCAACCCTTTCGAAGAAGGTTGCGCCAAACGGTTGCGTAGGATAAGCAACCGTTGTACGTGTTGCCCCTCTATATTTTACAGCCACCCCAATTTTTTAAATCGAACGTCATGGCGAGTCAATTTTTGCCCACAAAGGTAAATTTTTGACCACCCTTTATGGGGCTTTAGCCCTATTTTATTTGATATTCTCTGCCACACCTACACAATGCCCGCGCACACCCAACACACTACTACACAACAACACACACAACACACTACCGACAACTACGAAACATACACACAACACACAACACACATAACAATTACCTTAACCTGTAAACCTAAAACTAACCTAAAGTAACCTAAAACCTAACCTAACCTAGCCTAACCATGGCTCCTTATAAAGCCACACCTAACCCAACCTACCTAACCTAACCATAACCCAACCTAACCAAACACATAACCCTACCTAACCTAACCATAACCTAACCAAACCTACGGTTAATCACAACCTAACCTAACCTAACCTTAAACCTAACCTAAACCTAACCTAACCTAACCATAAACCGAAACCTAACCTACACCTAGAATCCACCCAGCCTTCACCTAGCCGATACACCTACACCTACACTAGCCTCCACCAGGCCTTCACCTAACCTACACTAGGACTTCACCCGGGGACTTCACTAGGCTACACCTATACCTAAGACCTACACGTGTCCTACAACTTGATTGTCTTAACCTTGTTTGATATACATGAATATTTCAGCCTTGACCCTTGCCATTAATACCATGGCGGTCATTTTGACCCACGTCTATACTGATGACTTGATGGTTCCCAATCAACCGTAAGAAGTTATCTAGTGATGTATCTATTATGTTCTATGAGTTATTAGATGAGTCTGGGTTGAGTAGCCAGTGGAGTCCAGTTGATGCCAATGAGTGCCAATGAAGGCCAAGTGAGTGCAATGAGTGCCAAGTTGAGTGCACATAGTGCCATAAGTGAGAGAGTTGCCACATACTGACCAAACTGAGTGCGCCCTTATTTTCAAAAGGGCCATAATATACATAGCACTCCCTAGAGCCCCGAATAGCCGCATAAATATGGGTGTCTACCCCTTAAGGTAATAAAGTATGAGCGAAATCGATTAAGTGTAATATTACAAGTTGCAGAATGCTTCCATTACTATGAGTATTTAGTATTTATTATAACTAATTCATTATATAGCCATAATAAAAAATAATAATATATATTATAAAATTAATATATAATATACTATATATATATATAAATACATAATAGATACAAATTAATAATAAGATAATATATATATATAAATAATATTATATATAAATATATATATATATAAAATATAATAAAAATATATATATATATTATCATTGCACACCGAACACCTACACCACAATATTAACACATATAACACTTATACAACACATATTCACGATGACACTTTATAAACACTAGGACACTTATAAGAAAGCACTTACACTTGCCATAGACACTTACATAAACATAGACAACATTACATTAAACCAATATATACATCTTACACTCACACCCACACGCAGATGCACTTACACTTACATTCGATTATTTCCGTCGATATTTTGATGCCTCAGGTTTGATGACCTCAACTTTATGATGCCTCAACTTTTGATGCACTCAACTGAATGCACTCAACTTTAATGTCTCATCTTTGAATGCCTCAACTTTGATGGTTCATCTTGATGACTCATCTTTGATGACGTCATCTTTGATACGATCTACTTTGATGATTTCATCTTTGATGAAATCACTTTGATTGCTCACCTCTACCCTACATCAAAGTACAGAGTTAATATTAATGTCTTCCCCCTAGATCATAATTGGAACACCAGGGCGCCGCATGCGCCCAAACCGCGGAGCGAAGCGCTGACAACCCCGCCACCCGCAGGATGACGTGACCCGTACCGGCGTTCGGCAGACAACCGTCCGCAGAGCGCCCGCAGGCGCAAAATATGATTTTCCGCGTACGCGCCCGCCGCGAGCGACACCGTCCGCAGGCGCAGTATTTCCGCGTAACCGCCGACGCGTCCGCCAGCAGGCGCAATATTCCTGCGGGATGAAAAATATATATAATATAGTCATTCATTTTTTATTTCATACTTAACACATTCAAAGAATTGTCTTCACAATATACTATGAGTCATCACTTTTTATTTATACTTAAACATTTTTATTATAAAAAACATTTTTCGCGAACATAAAACTGCATAACTCATTACAGCTCTATTATTTAACACATATACACTTTATTAAAACATTATTTTTACTTAAATACTTTTTACTCAATACTTTTTATATTTATAAAAATTTTTAAAATGTATGTTAAGAAGAAAAAAATTCAGAGTGTCTGATATATAATCATTTTTATTTTACTACAATTGTCCGAAATTTTAACAATATATTTTTAAACATTACATACCTTAAAGCAGAAATTCAGTAATATCAACCTAGAGGTCGTTACCGACACACCTAGCTTGGGGATTAGTATTGCTTTTGTTTTACTGTTTACTTCAACTGTTAACTCTTGTGGGTGCTTGCGCTACTACTTTCCTGCTTTACTGCTTTAAACTTTCTGCTTTACTGGCTTTAACTTTCTGCTTTACTGCCTTAACTTTCTGCTTTTATGCTTTTGTTTTCTTGCTTTACTGTTTTAAACTCATATATTTTACTGCTTTAACTCAATATTTATTAAACATTTTTACATACCTTTAAGCAGTAAACCAGTAAATCCATAGAGGTGTTATTACCTAACACGGCTACCGGGGTTAGTATGCTTTTGTTTACTGTTTTACTGCTTTTAACTCATATGCTTACATGCTTTACTCTCTGTTTTACTGCTAACTATCTGACTTTACTGCCTTTAACTCTCTGCTTTGACTGCTTTAATCTATCTGCTACTTACTGCCTTAACTTTCTGCTTTACGCTTCTATTAACTCAGACAAACCAAAAACATATGTTTCTTTATTTTGTTTTAATACTTTTCTATTTATATTCTGTTTTATTTATTTTGAACAACATTTTATTTTTTTTATGGCCAATCATTTTTTTAATACTTTTCTTTTTCTTTTTATTTTATTTTATTTATTACCTTTCTATTTTAGTTAATTATTTTATTTTGTTTTAATACTTTTATTTTTATTGCTTATTCTTTTATTTTATTTTTATTATTTTACGTTTTATTTATTTTTTAGTTTTGTTTTAATACTTTTTATCTTTTTATGCTTTTTATTTTATTTTATTATTTTTACTTTTATTATTATTTATTGTTTAGTATTTTTATTATATTCTAATTTATTTTCTAAAGTCTCATTACCTTTGTAATTTACTTAAACAGATTTACTTACACTCACACGATTTACTTACACACACAGAACAGATTCTACTTACACACACACACAACACACACACACCACACAGATTTACTTACACACACAGATTTACTTACACTCACACATGATTTACTCATACACTCCACACACAAGATTTACTTATACACACATAACAGATTACTTACACACACAGATTTACTTACACACACAGACTCTTTACTTACAGTCACACACAGAGTTTACTTACACACACACACACACAACACGCACACTCACTTACACACCCCACACACACACGCACCCACTCACTACACACCCACACACGCACATTCACATAACAAAATAAACTCATAATTTATTAAACATTTTATGTTTAATTAAACACGTACATTTAGTTTCTTATTCAATCATAACTAAAATTATTTCAAAGTTTCTTAAAACTTCTATAAATAAATCAATCATTATCCTTTGAACAAAGAATTTATTATTAAATCTGTTAATACTTTGTATCTTTTATAACTAACAAGTTTTAAAATAACTTTTAGTAAAATTTTATGAAATTTAAATACCTTAAAAAACATATATTTTACGTCCTTCAAATGCAATAGAATCAGAGAAAAATCAGTAACAGTCAGCCACCTAGCACCCCCTCATACACCAGCTATGCCACGTTATTGTTCTTTTGACTTACTGCTTACATCATCTTTAGCGACGTCAATAAGTATAAAAATAACAAAAATTAAGTTCCTTCTCTGCTAACATAACATGTATTTAATTAAAATCATTCTAAGTTCTTATTTAAAAATAAACAATTATTCACTTACATTATATTATTCGCTCGAATGTAATAAACTAAAAATATTTGCAAAGTTTTTTTAAATTAAAATTTGGATTTTCTTCTATTTATTATCTATGTACCAACACACTTGACATTCCAACACGAAAGAAAAACGACTACAACCCGCACTCGTTACAGATACGAAACTGAGCTCTCTCTGTAAAATGGGTTAAAATAACTACTTTAGCCCTAAATTTAGGATAATCCGTTTTTATACCCCCCCCCCCCACCCCCCCCCAGGGGCGATTAGGCCCCCATTTTTTAATGCAAACAGGTCAAATATATTTCAAACTAGACCCTTTTATACTGGATAAAATGTGGTGCAATTAACTACGTTAGGCCCTACAATAGGCCTAAATTTAGGATATACCGCCTTTTTGTATCACAGGCGGATTTAAGCCTAATAACAGGTCAAAAGGTAATTCCCCAGTATAGACAAGAACCGAGAATCAATGTTATTATTTTATTAAATATATTCTCAAACTGAAAACATGCTGGATCTGTAAGATCCTTTAAGCAGGTACGAAGGAAATGTTTACCTTTCTTGTGCGTGGACGGAGTAATCCTTATCTCTATATGACCTCGTATGTGTTTGGTCGAGAATTATTTTATCGCTTTTTGGCTTTAAGGTATGAAAAAGCATGTTTTTCATATCCTGAGCCCAAGTTTCGTTTATTTAAACCCTTAACATACATGTAAATATGTTATTTTAAAAAAGTAAAAATCCCAAGGTTAATAAAAAACGTTCTACGTATATAATTAGATTATTTATAATCATTATCTTACAGTAATTTATCTTAGAACTAATATATTAAAGTAATATATAATATTAATATTATATAATAATAAATAATCATATATATAATATATATATATAGTATATATACCTTATATATATATTATATAATATAAATAGTAAGGATAAACATTAAACTATATACAAACGCTTTAAAAATATATTTACAATGGTTTATTATATAAGTGTTAACATAAAAATTAACTATATTGAATAATTATTATATATTACACTTCCACACATGATGTTTTCGCCTATTTTATATTAAAATTCTTTAAATCTTTGCACAAATATGCCATTCATTTATATCATTATCGATGCATATAGTTTCGTGTCTCAGTAATACCTTCAATTAACACATACGTAAAAAGTTCCCGTTCAGATATCATAGTATATATTTACATTCTGGGTCACCTGCATAAATACTTCCGGACCATTGTTTTCTAAGTAGATAAATTGAATTTGAACGTCTATAAACTTAGGAAGCGACTCGATGATGCTGCGTAGGATCATCGATTCAGGGTTTTTCTTAAATGCGTAAGTTTTCTTGGTATAACATGTAATTAATTACGGTTACGGAATTAGATAACACATATGTCTTCTTCATCTGCATTAACATGTGCTTACGTTACCTCTAGCATATATTTCATCTGCGCTAGGCCTGAAATGTAGAATTCAAATGATGTAGGTTCAAATACGGTTGTTTCATTATTTCTCTCCCATAATTTAACTTCCAAGCTGATTATGTTTTGATGTTTATAAAATGATAGAGTAAGTTGCTTATCGCTGGTTCTTCGCACAGGCTAATAACCTGTTTCGGTCCAGTTTAAAAGCTGAGCTTGGTTTTTTATATTCTGTAAGCCACTCCTTCAGTGTCGATTCACATATACAAAAGTAATCTATTTGGCGCCTCACGAAAATACTGCTTTGGTATTATAGACAGGGGTGATTTGGTAAGCCACACTGGTTGAAAATTCAAAATCATCGGGCTTTCTTCTATATAAGAATGAAACCCTACTACCGGGGATCTTGATTTCCCAAATTGGACAATGTCTGTGTATACGGTCATGTTCGATACTAACCTGTTTAAGGTGAATCATGATCATCACTTACCGTCCGAAAATCAGAACACTTTTTCATTACAAACCAGAGTGAACTTGTTGGCATCCGCTTAAGAGCCAAAACGAGGATTTGACTTTTAAAATGGAGTTTGGGTCTAAAACTTCGACTGCTCAAAATATAATTTTCATACAATCGAGAGGGTATGGGGCTCAGTGATATTACAAAAATACGGATGCTTGTTTTCAATACCTGTAAAACCAAAAACGCGATAAAATTAAATTCACTCGACCAATCACATACGAGGTCACTATAGAGATAAGGATTACCTCGACCAATCACACAAGAAAGGTAATCATTTCCTTCTTACCTGATCAAAGGACTCTTTACCGACTCCAGGGCATGTTTCATTTGATAATATACTTTATGAAAATAATAACATTGATCTCGATCTTGTATATACTGGACATTAACCTTTTAACCTTAGGTATTAGCTTAAATCCCGCCTGGATACAAAGGTTTATCCTAAAATTTTTAGGACCTAAATTTAGGCCTAACGTAGTAATTGCACCACATTTTACAGAAAAGGTCAGTTTGAAATATATTTTTGACCTGGTATTAGGCCAAAATCGCCCCGGGATACAAAACGCGATTATCCTAAGATTTAGGCTAAAGTAGTGTATTTCAACCCCATTTCACAGCACGAGAGGTCAAGTTTCGTATCTGTTGAGAGGTGCGGATTGTAGTGTTTTCTTACGTGTTGGATTGTCAATGTACATCGAAATAATAAAAGAAAAAAGCCAAATCTTAGTTTAAAAAACTCTCTGAAATATTTTAGTTAACATCGAGCGCATAATATAAATGTAACGTGAATAATTGTCTATTTTTAAATAAAAACTAATAGAATGATTAATAAAATACATGTTATGTTAGCAGAGAAGAAAACTTATTTTGTATTTTATATAGTTATCTACCGCTAAAGATGATGCTTAAGCATAGTAAGTTCAAAAAGAACAAACGTGTGCCATAAGCTTGGGATGTTGTAGAGAAGAGTGCTTAGGGGCTGACCTTTACTTGATTTCTGAAATTTATTGCTTTTCTAAGGTACGTATAATATTAAAGTGTATTTAACTAAATTTCATATATTAATTTTTACTAAAAGTTATTTATTTATTTAGTTATATAAACAAAAAAGTATTAACAGTTAAAATAAAATTCTCTTGCTATCAAAAGATAATGATAATGATTTAGTTATAAAGTTTGTAAAGAAACTTTGAAAATAATTTTATGTTACTATTTGAATGCGTAACATATAAATGTACGTGTTTAATCTAAAACATTAAAATGTTTTAATAAATTATACGTTATATGGGTAAGTGAGTGTGTGCGTGATGTGATGGTTAAGTTGTGTAAGTGAGTGTGCGTGAGTGTGTGTGTGTGGTTTCTATAATTAATATGTTGCGTGTGTGTGTGTGTGTGTGTGTAAGTAAATCTTGTGTGGGACTGTAAGTAATCTGTTGTGTCAAGTAAATACTGTGTGTGTAATGTTAAATCTGTATGTGATGTATTAAGAAATAACTGTCTTGTTGAGTGTTAAGTAATCTGCAAACAGCAATGTGTTAGTGTAAGTAATATCTGTGTGTGTAAAGTAAATGTCTGTAGTGTGCATGTGCCTGGTGTTATAAAACTGTGTGTGGTACAGATAAATCTGTGTGTGAGTCCCGTAGAGTAAAATCGAGTGTTGAGGTGTACAGTAAAATCTGTGTAAGTCAAAACTAATAATAGCAATACGGCCTCATAGACCAGTTAAATAAACACTAAAGTATAATAATAAAAATAAAAAATAAATCATAATAAAAGGAAGATAATAAAAATAAAATTAAAGAATAAAAGAAACTAAAATAAAGTATTAAAACAAAATAATAAATAATAATAATAGTAAAATAATAAAAATAAAATAAAAAGAATAAAAAGAATAAAAATAACAAAGTTATTAAACACAAATAAAATAATAATAAAAGTAAAAATAATAAAAATAACAATAAGAAAAATGAAAAAGTATTAAAACAAAATAACAATAATTCCATGAGTAAAATTATCAAAACTAAAAATGATATAAAACTAACAAAATTTTAAGTATCTGAAAAAAGATAAACAAAAACTTAATGTTTTTAAATATTTGATATTAAAGACAGATAAAGCAGAAAGTTTAAAGCAGTTTAAGCAGGATAGTTAAAGCAGTAAGCAGAGAGTTAAAGCAGAAAAGCAGATAGTTAAAGCAGTAAAACACGTAGACAAGTTAAAGCGAGCTAAAGCAGGATACGTTAAAGCAGTAAACACAGGTTTAAAAACAAAAGGTCCCATACTAAATCCCCTAGGTGTTACGGGTAATAAACACCTCTATATTACTGATTTACTCGACTTAAGGTATTGTAATGTTAATACTTATATGAGTTAAAGCAGTAAAACACTAGTGAGTTAAAACAGTTAAAGCAGAAAGTTAAAACGTTAAAGCAGAAAGTGTAAGTGTGTGAAAGCAGAAAGTTAAAGCAAGTTAAAGCAGAACAGTTTAAAAGCAGTAACAGCCAGTCGAAAGTTAAAAGCCAGTAACAACAAAGAGTTAAAGCCAGTAAAACAGGATAAAACAAAAAAGCATATAATCCCCCGCTACGGTGTATGGAACCACCTCTATGATTTACACTGCATTTACTGCTTTAAGGTATGTAATGTTAATGTCTTTAATAAAATTTTAACATGAATTGTAGTTTAAATAAAATGATTATAACAGGACACTCCTGAATTTTTTCTTCTTTACATACAAAATTTTTAAAAATGGATTATTAAATTAAAAGTATTAAGTAAAAAGTATTAAGTAAAAATTAATGTTAATAAAATATTATGTGTTAATTAAATAAAGCATGAAAATATGAAGTATGATAAGTGTGCGCGAAAATGTTTTGTAATTAAAAATGTGTTAAGTATGAAATAAAAATGAATGGGACTCATTAGATATTTGAATTAAAGAAAAATTCTTTTGAAATGGTTAATAGTATGAAAATAAAAATGAATGACTCATAAACTATATTACGTATTTTTCCATTCCCGCAGGATATATTGGCGCCTGACTGGCGCACGCGGCGAGCGGGATTACGCGGAAATATTGCGCCAACTGCGGGCGCTCGCGGCGGGCGGGACGCGGAAATATTGCAGGCCTGCGGCCGCTTCGCGGCGGGCGGGGAACGCTCGCGGGTCGCACCCTGCGGGTGCGGGGTTGTCAGCCTTTCGCGCGGTGGGCGCATGCGGCGCCCTGGTGTTCAAATTATGACTTATGGGAAGACATTAATATTAGCTATGTGTTCTTTGATGTAGGGTAGAAAGGTGGAGCAATTCAAGGTGAATTTCATCAAAAGATGAATCTTATCAAATAATAGGACTTGGTACTCAAAGATGAACGTCAATCAAAGATTGAGTCATCAAAGATGAACCTTCAAAGTTGAGGCATCAAAAGTTGAGTGGCATTACTTTGACTGTTAGGGCATCAAAAGTTGAGCATCAAGTTTGACGGCACAAAGTTGAGCATCAAAGTTGAGGCATGCAAAATATCGAGTGTGTGAGTTGTAATGTTAAGTGCATCTGCGTGTAGAGGTGTGAGATGAATAAGTGTACTATGGTTTAATTGTTAAGTGTTCTATGGTCTTAATAATGCGTAAGTGGATACTATGGTCAAGTGTAATGTGCTTACTAAGTGTCCTAAGTGATTTATAAGTGGTCATATGAATGAGTGGTAACACATATTAAGTGTTATAGTGTACTTGTGAATGTTCAGTGGTGTGTGCAAAGTAAATATATATATATTAATCTATTTAAAAAAATCATATTTATAGATATATATTTATAGAATAGCTAATATATATATATATATATAATTATATAATATATATATAATATATTACTATAATACTAAAATACTATTATATTATATATTATATAGGCTATATATTATATATAAAAATACTAACTCATAGTATGAAGCATTCTAGCAATTTCTAATATACACCAATCGATTCCTCATACTTTATAACCAAGGGGTAGACACCCATATTAGGGCTATTCGTGGCTCATCAGGTGAGGCTAGAAAAGGCTTGAGAAAAGTGGCACTCAGTTTTTGGCACTATTGTCGGCACTCACTTGGCACTATTTGTGGCACTCACTTTGGCACTCATTGGCACTTCACTTTGGGCACTATATGGCACTCATTTGGCACTCACTTGGCACTCACCTGGCACTCACCAAGCACTCATAACTATATACTCTATATTAGAAAACACTAATATATAGAATCATCACTTAGATTTACTTCTTACGGATTTGGGTACCATCAAAGCATCAAGTTAGTCTGTTTGGTCATTACAATTGACCCAGGGTATAATGGCAGGGTCAAGGACTGATAATAGGGTCTATGATTCAAACAAGGTTAAGACATCATAAGTTGTAAGGGACACGATGTGCATAGGCCTAGGTTATAGGTGTACGCTAGTCGTAAGTCGGTAGGTGGAGTCTTAGGTGTACTGGTGTAGTTGTGAAGGCTGGGGGGCTAGGTGTAGTGTAGGTTTGTAGGCCTAGGTGATAGGCTGTGGTGGAGGCTAGGATGTACGGTGAATTAGGTTAGGGTAATAGGTTAGGTAGGTTAGTATAGGGTAGGTTAGGTTTAGGTTAGTGTTGGTTAGGCTAGCGTTGGTTAGGTTAGGTGTTGCGTAGGTTGGTTAGGCTTGTTAGGTTTGGTTTAGCGTTAATGTTAGGTTAGGTTTGGGTAGGTTTTAGGTTAGGCTTAGGTTAGGTTAGGAACAGGGTAATATAGGTTAGGTTAGGTCGTTAGGTTAGGTTAGGGTTAGGTTAGGTATGTATGTGTGTGTGTGTGTGGTAGTGTGTGTGTGTGTGATGTGTGTGTGCGCGCGGGCATGTGTAGGTGTGCTAGAAAATATCAAATAATAGGGCTACCCAAGTGCCCAGTATAGGGTGGTCAAAAAATTAATCCGTTGGGCAAAGTAATATTGACCCATGCGCTCCGAAGAAAAAATGGGACGGGGCGCTAAAATAGAGGTGCAAACACGTACAAAACGGTTGCTGACGCTAACCGTTTGGCGCAAACCCCTCAATATCGTAAGGGTTGCATAAAATTAGGAGTTATGAAACCGTATAACCACAAAAAATAAATAGGTTGCGCAACAAAAAATACGTGAAAGAATTACTCAAAATTAGGAAGCTGCCAATATAAATTAAGGGTCCCAAAAAAAATTAGGGTTCTCAATAAAATTAGGGGTTAGTTGCCAAAAAAATACCGTGGCCAAAAAATGACCCATGGAAAGACACAAAAAGCGATTTGTCCGGGGAAAAAAAAAAATAAAAAAAAGGGGGGTATAACATAAAGAAAGGATTCCATAAAAGCTGAAGATTATAAAAAACTTGTTAGATCAAAGTTCAGGTAAAAATATGGGCTCAAAAAAGGTCAAGGCCCAAAAAGATCAAGGCAAAAGGTTCAAAAAAGGTAAAAAATTTGGGCTCAAAATGCCTCAGGTAGGTGTCCTGGCTGCAACTGTAGCGTTCAAAATGACCAAACAAAGAACAATAATGCCTGGCCACTACTACTCATGTTTTGACATTTCAGTATCAACTTCCCAGAATTTTTATTGAAATGACTTCAAGCTTTACATATGCAATAGCTCAGATCATTATAACCTACAATAGTAATACAATCCAGGAGATGATATCAATAGGATAAAGACTTAGCCTTATTGTGATAGAACGCTTGTCCAATTTCCTAAAATCCATTTATTTGGATTTGAAAAGTGAAAAATTAATATATTTCGATAAATTTTTTCTATTCGTGCGAAGTGGATGAATTTTCAGGGCAAATAATGAAGAGAGAAGAGACGACATCAATGATATTAAAGATAATATCTTTGTATATGCAATAGGTTTGGATTTGTTCTTTGAACAAATTTAAAAAAAGACATATTTTTAAAATGTTTAAAAAATATTCTTAAGAGATACTATGCAAAAAATTATCTAAATAAAAAGAGGTGGTATGAACATGGCCGAGGAGGCGAAGCGCGAGCAAAAAGGTTTTGTGGAGATGGGTCAAAAGAAAAAATATTGATTGGAACCAATGTCGAAATAGCAAATAAATTACTATATCGCCGGTAAAAAATTAAATCTAAATGGGTTTGGAAATTGGGACACTGCTGACCACAAAAACTCAAAAAGATCGAAAAAAGTTCTATTGCTAAACTATTGTAAGTAATGGGACTCATCTATGCATATTCAAGTTTGAAGTCATTTCCAAAAAAAAATCTGGGAGTTGATATGACAAAAAATGTCAAAAGAATAATGGGATTTTGAAAAATTCAAAATTCTGAAAGAATTACAATTTCAGTATCAGAAAAACACCCGAAAAACAAACGTTTTAGAGGACAAAAAAAAGCTACAGTTTGGGTGTTTATGGGTCAATAAATCGCTGAAAATTCGAAATTTTATTCCATTTTAGGGGGGAGTGAAAATAAGGCTCAGCCCGAGCCAAAAATTGGCACCTGCCCTTTATTAAAATAAAAAATTCTCATAAGAAAGTAAAAAATAATAATACTAAGAACGTCAAAAAATCTGCTTTAGAATTAAAAACATCTCATAAGTAAACGAAAATCTCCTAAGTGTTAAACAAAAAGTCTACGTAAAAAAATCTCACTAAGTTAAAAATATCTCCTAAGAAAGCAAAAAAAACATCTCTTAAGAAAGTACTAAAAATTCTCCTAAGTAAAAAAAAAGATCTAAGGTACAAAAAAATCTCCTAAGTAAAAAAAATCTCCTAAAGTAAAGAAAAAAAGAAAATCTAAATTCAAAGGAGGTCCCGTAATGTATTTTTGTCTCTTCAGTAAAAAAAAAAACTAATACAACAAAAAATATTCCTTAAGAGAGTGGGTAAAAAAAAATATAACATCCTTAAAGAAATAAAAAATAAATCTAAGAACTATAACAAAATCTCCTAGAAAGAAAAAAACTCTAAGTAAAAAAAAACTCTCCTAAGAAGTAAAAATATCAATAGTGAATTAAACTCGTCCTAAAGTAAAAAAAAATCTCTAAGAAAAAAAAAAAAAAAACATCTCTTAAGAAAGTAAAAAAAATCTCCTAAAGAAGGTAAAAAAAAATCTAAGTAAAAAAAATCTCCTAAGTAAAAAATCTCTAAGAAAGTAAAAAAAAAATCTCCTAAGAAAGTAAAAAAAAAATCTCCCAAGGAAGTTCCCGTAATGTATTTAGGTCTTAATATTAACACCTAATAGCACTAACGAAGCATAGCTTCGCACTGAGGATATGAAAAACCTAATTAAAATAAAAGGTAATCTCGTCAACAATTTCTTCGAATGGAGTCTTCCCTTATATGCACCGTACTTACTTATTAAAATTAAAGATTAAAGTCATTATTAGATCAAAAAATTTGCTTTTATGAAACTCCATTTCTGCAAATGAGTTATGGGAGGGAAGCGGGAGGGGGAGGAGGAGAGGGGGGAGGGGGGGAGGGGGGGAGGGGGAGTGGGAGGTTGAGAGTAATACGAAAACCATGTTTTTAAAATTGATTCAGAGTTTTTTTTTATTAATGTAGTTATTTATTTATTTGTTAATGTTTTATATTTGCATTTTTAATGTATTATATAGATATCGCCTTACTATATATTACTACAAACACAACACACACACACACAACACACACAACACACACACACACCACACATTCACAAAGCACGGACAACACACAGCAAACACACACAACACCACAACTATTAAATAAATAATTAAATATAGTATATATAAATAATACTAAAAATATAAAGCTATATTACTATATATATAAATAATAAAATAATAAATATATATAATAATAATATAAAAATACTTCCATATAATAATATATATGACTAGGCCAAGCGTCATACCTTAACTAATTTTTTATAAAGAGCTGAGCTAATAACTTATATATATATATTTATTATTATATATATAATAAATATATATATATACTAATATATAATATAAGTAAAATAAATAATATTATATATAATATAACTATATATATATATATATATATATATAATATATATATATATATATATAATATATATATATATAATAAATATATATTACTTATATATAGAATAATAATATATATTATAATATATATATATATATATATCATTATATATTATGAATCATATAAAATATAATAATTATAATATATTAATATATATAATATATAAAATATATATATATAAATATATATATAGTGGAAGGTGTTTTCAAACATACCATATTATATGCGGAATTAGATTTAAGGTTCTGATCGTTGGTGAGTCTGCAGAAGAAAGTTTGAGAGAATGGTAGAGAGATTTTATGCTTGGGTGTGTGTAAAAGGAGGGGTTGAAAGACAAACTTAGATAAAGCAGCTAGAAGGTAATTATGGTTAAGTGAGTGAGGACAAGTCCTTGGTGTGTAAAGTTGCTAGATAGAATGAGAACGCTAATGGGAAAAGAGTGATACTGAAGTTAATATATTAGGGATATTATGTTAGCGAATGTATAGAAAGAAATGATTAATAAGAGGAATAAAGAATAACAGTATCTAGAGAAAAGTTTATGTGGATGTGAAGAGGGAAAATAAAATGAAGAGAATTAAAATGAAAAAGTACGTTGAGATGGTTGGGTTCATGTGGAAAGGATGGAAGATAGTCGGTTGGTTTAAGCGGATGAAATATAGTGGGTGAGCGTGGTTGAGGAATTGACCAAGAACTGTGAGACAAGACCGAAGAAAAAATGGATTGAACTTAGTAAAAAAGCGAACTGCAAAATGGAGGAGATAAATGTAGAGTTTGAAAACAGAGGGCGAGAGAAAGGCTTGCTTATAATAGGAGTGCAAGTGCGGATTGTTTTGTGAGGTGGTATGGTGGCTGCTACCTACCTAGTGGCCAAGGAATGAAACCCCACACTTGACAGATTGCCAAGTGAGGGGATCCGTCGCAAAAAGTCCCTGAAGCTCTAGGGTGGAATTTTATTTGTATCTTAAAAGATAAGATATAAAGGGGGCGGTTAAGGCTGGCTTTCTTTTCGACTGTGTCATATTCTTCTAACTACTTTTCTTGTTCCGGTTCTCGGCATATGATGCAACGCACCCTTTAATCCCCCAGTCATTGGGGGAAAGAAGGTAGATTCAGATAATATAGATACTTATATAAATAAATATATATATATATATATATATGCATGATACCCCACAAATAGCTAATAATAATACAATAAATACATTATAATGATATAATTATACTATATGATAAGGTCAACACCTTAAGTAACCTAATCCTATAATCATTATAAATTAATAATATCTATATAAATATATATATTATATATATACATTAATAATAATATATAATATAATATATATAAAAATAATATATAATAATAATATATAATATATAATATATATAATATCCGGTAGGAAATAATACCAAAAAATTAGATTTCACTTATAAAAATTATACGCAATTACTTTACCTAAGAATATTAAAAATTAATAAAAATAAAATTATATGGATGTTAAAGAAAAGTCAATTAATTTCATAAACCGCTTGTGATGAAGACAAAATAAGTTGGATTCATATTGATTTGAAAAAAAATTGGGTTTGGCGTAGGGTTTAGGCAACTTGACACCGCACCCGCACCGCCACCAGGGTAAGCGCAACACGCACCGCACCCGCACCGCACCGCAACGCACCGCACCAAAAGTCATTTTGTCGATACTGCATCACGATACTGATACACGACATCCCTCTATGTTTCAATTGACGCAACCGCCGACTCCGAACTAATCACACGCAACCGCAACACGCTATATCTTATAAAATTTACCTGCGGTGACACTTAATGGTTATGTGGTGCACCCGCACGCCACCGATGATCACCGCCCACCACAGACACAACACGGAAATAGCAGCAAAACGCAACACGTTGCCCTGTAGGTGCGCGCCAACCTAAAATATTTGGACTGTGTAGTTTCAAACACACGCAAGAAGGTACGCTGAATCGAGGCATATAAAATAACAGACAGATCTCAGATATATGTGAATAGCAACTAATCAAGATAAATATATTAAATCAAATCATTAATAAAATAAATAATGTAAAAATATATAATACTTAGTAATTACAATCACAAAATTTAGCAATAAATGAAGTTGGAGGAAAAAAATTCACTTAAAAAATAGTTACGGTTTAAATTGTTGTTTGCAAATGTAAAGATAAAAACGAGGTCAGTGAGCCGTAGGAATATAACCTTATATAGTTAACGAGCCTAACAATAGTATGTAAAATCAGTCATACCCAATACTATCAATACTCATAGATATAACTTAATAATTAGTATAGTATTAGAGAATTATTTGACTTAACATAATGTTTATAAATAGTTATAATATATATCAAAAGTTAGAAAATATTATAAAAAATATTTATAACGGAAATAAATTTAAAAGTATCAATATTAAACGAGTATAATAATAATAAGGGTAATAAATAATTGTATATATATAGATAAGTAGTATCTAGTGGTTGTAGATGATATAAAACCATAGATTTCATTAATAAAATGATAAGCAATAATGTACAAACAAATTTTTTTTGTCAAATTCACCAACAAAAACGTAGTATTTTTAAAATAAACCAGGTTACACAGTTGTTAATTTATCGCTAATTCTAAGGGCTCGTCTAATGTAACATTATCGTTAAAATATATTATAGTGAGTATAGTATAGTATATAAATAATAAATATAAATATAATAATAATTAAATATAAGAAGGCTTAATTTAATAATTGATAAACGAGAAATAAGTACTTATAAGAATATTATAATAAATTATATATATATATATTATAAGTATAATAATTATATATATATATAATAGTAATATATATAACTTATAATATAATAAAAATTATATATATACTATTATGATTAATATAATATCATATAATATATATATATATATATAGTAGTCAAATCCAATAGGTACTCAGAAATATAAAAATATATAATATAATTATATATATATAATATATATAATATATATTATATATAATTATATATATAATATATATATTATATATATATATATAAATATATATATATAATAATATAAATATAATATATATATATCACTATATTATATATTCATTTTATACCGTTGGAATGAAAGACGTTGATAAAAAAATTAGAAGATTCAGTAAGAAAAACACAGTGGAAAGTATTGCGCGAAAGTGAAGGAAAAAATAGAATTATTTGAAAATAAAGCTCTCTTCAAAAGATCTTTAAATTTAAATGAATTTAAATTAAATTTAGTTTCACAAAATGTGAAAATTAATATATTTAATGATTAATTAAAAATTTATTTTGTAGATAAATAAGTGAAGAAAATTGATTAGATTATTTAATAAATTTGTTGTAAAGTGGCATAATTAAATACCAAATATATGTAACTTTTTGACTTCTTGGAATTGATGAAGGTTTCATGACATTTTAGAGTAATAATTGCTTTGGAAGAAGACCTTTTCAAGGATCTCCAAGAATTTCTGCGTTTAACAACTTAGTTAAATGAAGTCACCATTCTAATTTCATTAAATTAAGCAACCAAGTGTTGGAAAAAACCATAATAAGCATGGATATTGAATAAATTTTCTGAGCGTACCGTAAACGTCTTTGCTTGAAAAGATTCACTTCAAAGATCAAGAATAAGAATAAGGTGAAAAATTAAAGCAAAAGGAACTCTAACAAGAGTATCATAACCAAGAAGAAGGAGAAAAAAATCAAGGTTCCTTTTGATTCTACTGTAGGAATAAATTACATTAAGGATATTATCAAGAAGGAAGATTATTCAGGGATCTTATAAATCGGTAATATCGAACTCTGAGAAGAGGAGTGTCTTCAACTGTAGGAAGAGAATCCAACAAGTAATTATAAATTTCAACGATAACATAGATTTTAAATTTATAGATATAGTGTGATTTAATTTAGGAACTTATAGTGTATATAAATATTCAAGAAAGGAAGATTATTCAGGGGCTTATAACCAGATAAATATCAGAACTCTGAGTAGAGGAGTGTCTTCAACATGTAAGCTAAGAGATACCAAATATCAAGCCAACAAGTAAATAATAATAAAGTTCAATATTTCTTTGCGTTTTAAATTATAAGGATATAGTAAGTGATTTAATTTATTAGAATATAGTTTAGAAAAAGGTACCTTTTTTAGGAATTAGGGTGTGGTTGTTTGAGAGGGGTTTGGAGCTTGAGGTATTAGCGGAAGTCCTGCAGTTTTGGGAGTTCCCGGCATAGCAGATGCAGCACAATCAAGTAGAAAGGGAAAATAGCAGAAAGCAAGAGAGAAAAAAACTAATAAGTGGTGAAATAAAAGAGAAAAGGTTCCAGGATAAAGTAAGAGTATAAGGGTGGAGTAAAGAGATAAGATGGGTAAAAAGAAATAATATAGAATAATATAGAGAAGTGTGTGTTGTACAAAAATAGAGAATACGATAAGAGAGGGTAAAATAAGAAGGATCTGAAAAGGCGAAATTAAAGATAAGTGGGGTTAATGTTCTGAGGAAAAAGGATTGCCGATGTGTTAGGTTGACAAAACCAAGCTGAAAAGAGATTATGTAAGGAAGATTGGCTGACTGTGGAAAAATTTTAAGGCGATATGATTC